>PVJS01009581.1:0-37284 GCA_004027185.1 Glis glis
AAAAAAAAAAAGAAAGTGGCCATATTCAAGCTGGGAAAATATCTATCACCAGAAACTGACTATACCTGCACCCTAACTTCAGAATTCCAGGCTTCAGAACTGTGAGAAAATAAACTTCTATTGTTTAAGCAAGCATCTATGGTATTATGGTATGGCAGACTGCGTTCACTAAGGCAGATATTGGTGGTGGGAAGTGAGATGCTGCTTTCAAACTACCTTAAAATGTAGAAGAGGCTTTGGAACTGGGTAATAGGCAATGACATCCCAAGCTGACCAACATGAATGATACTTACCATCAAATTATAAAGAATTCCTCATAATTCTGGTGATTGCTTCAATTTGGGAAGCTAGAGCATTCACTCTCAATTCAATTTCACAATTTTCAGGTATTATTCTCCTTACTCAACTTGGAATAAATGCATTTTTAAAAATCAGATCATAAATCATACCAAATTTTGTTATGTTTAAAGTAACTTAAGTATTATTATTATGTGACACTCTCTTTTCTGTGCTATTATTATCATGGCTAATCTTCTTAAGATGCTTATTTTGCCCTTTCTCTGTTGTTTTCCTCCTTGGTCATGCTTGCCAAATTTGTTGATGTTCATTAACATTTTCAAAGAATTTCAATTGATTGTACTAATCAACAATTCTAGTGTTCTTTGCTTGCTTACTTTTTATTGCATTGATTTCTACTTTTTAACATTCATACTTACTTCTACCACTTTTAAATTTATTTTTAATCTTTTTCTACTTAAATCAAAGTTTAGTATATTTATATAGCTCCTCTTGCTTTTAATTAATATATCTGAAGGTATGCTTTCTCTTTGTTTACCATGTTGGCTTTTTTCCCTTCGGATTTTGACAGGTCAAAACATTGCATTTTCATCCCAAGTAGAGTCTATTTTGATTTCTCTTTTAAGATAAGAATTTCTAAGCAGAATTTCCTTGATGCATAGATATTAAAAATTAAATGATTTATCTATCTCTTATTATGTTATACTTTGATCAGTTAATGCAAACTACATGAGAAAACTTTATTTTTTTAGGGTTTAGTGCATGATCATATTACATGAATAATTTCTTGGTCTATCTGTAAGTTAATTTCCTATACCTTTTTTGCTGTTTAAATACTCATATTCTTGTTCAAGCTTATTGAATATTTTTTAACATATTCCATATTCTTAATTATTTTCTATGTGCTTTCACAAAGGGATTGTTAAAGGATGTTATAGCACTTATGAACTTCGCACATGAGAACATCCTCAATTATGATTTATCATATCCTCCTTTGATCCCTTGACGCCACAGATGGCCGAGATTCCCTGCAGGTACAAGCTCTGCGTTGGCATCTCCTTTAGAAAGCTGGTGAATCTTTACATTTTGGAAGTACAGAAATTTCATAATTTTGTCCCTAAAGTGAGTTACTATTCTAATATTATAGCTGGGAAAATGATTTACAGCACAAATTAGATACACAAAGAGATAGTCACATGCAAGAAAAATCCAGAGGTGAGAGGCATAGACCAAAGGAGAGTCCAGCTAGATGATTCACAGTGGGAAATAACTCAAAAGCTAATTGAATAAAATTTAAAATCTAATAAATGGAGCCAGCTCAAGGGACCAATCTTACAAAAGGAACAATATATCAAGGAATGACTTGAAGCCAAGAGTAAACTCTGGGGGCAAGTGTAGAGGATAAAGTGGTGGTTGGATCAAAGATCAGGGTACAATAAGAGCATAAAGAATCTTTTCAGGGTATCTTTTGCTATTACAGGTCACATTTAAACGTGTTTGTTTCATAGGTACATCACTAATCACTAGTACTTCTTAAATTTTAATTTGAATATGAATCAACCAGGGATGATGTATCAAATGCAGATTCTGATTCAGTAGATACGGATTGGAGCTGAGATTCTGAAAGCCTCCCAGAACAGGACTGTACTGCTCATCTGCAAGGACTTTGAGTGGCAGGACATGTAACATACTCCTGTAACTTAGAAACCCTTCAGAGAGTTGGAGACAACCAGGAAGAGGAGCAGCATGTACCCTTGGGGACATCTGGGGACTGAAAGATTAATTTGCAGATTTTGAATTCTGACTTTTGGACCTTAGAGAAGAAAGCACGCTGGGAGACATGGTGCAGGACATGGATTTCTTGCAGAAGTGTGCTGTTTCTCATGTCAAGGAGAAACTGTGGAATCAGAGGCAGCATTCCATTCCACCCACGGAACATGTGTTCCTCTGAACGAGAGGGAGTCTCAAGCTTCGTGTTCCTGATTTCTAGTGTTACAAGCTTCATGATCTAAAATATCCTAAAATAAAAACTGGAACATACTACAATTTACAGAAAGAACAATGCAGAAGTGCTTGCTTATGAAGTCAGTAATATCAGCCACTGGGAAGAAATATAGTCAGAAAAATTACTTAAAGAACAAGTAATCATTTTTTATTTTACTTTGTCCTCTGAACATTATCTTTACAATCACAAACACTACCTGTCAATTTATTTATTTTTGTCCATGTTTTATGAAAAAGTAACTCTTCACTAGTATTATTCAGACAATATACTGAACTGCCTTCTTTGAAATTAAAATACTTTTGAAACAGTTTAAAGAACAAGGTGACTAGAATTTTATGTCAGCCAAAAACTATATACCTACAGTAGATTTTTCTAAAACCTGCTCTGTGTCTCTTACTTACATTGGAGTCCTATATAAGAAGACATTTTAAATAATAATAATAGTGCATATTGTTTTTATATTGAGAAACTTAGAAGAAAACTATATCAAGTTCAATTTCATAATAGTGAATTAGATGAGCTTATTTGTAAATAGAGAGATGAAACCATTTAAAACAGCTCTCACATCTATACAATTGACAATGCTTCCCAAAGGCACTAAGTGGTTTCTAAAAGCCCACATAAGCTTTGCTCTAGCAGAACTGTAGCATCTATGAAGGTATTTTAAGGGCAGAATAGTGAAACATGCTATTGAGCACCTCAACATGCTGAGCTAATCTCCCTGAGATATACAGTCTGAAATCAGTTATCTTTCTATTTCAGCATGAGATGGACAGAGAATCACCGTGCTTATGGTCTCTATACTCAAGTTTCCCAAATTGGACGTTTATTTTTAAATATAACTAACATGCACCTCAATAAATTGTTAGATGATCCATGTAATGTGTAATTTCATCTGATCTGACACAGCCTCATTAAAAATTCCAACTGAATGTGTTTAATCCTCTTGATGAATATGAGAGAAGATAGAACGTCCCCTTCGATGACCCATAGTAGTTTCTCTCTTAAAAATGTTCAACTTTACCTGCATATAACTTTCCTATTCCCTCTTGTTCAAACTACGTGGCTTTTCTAAAAATGGTCATCTAATTTAATTTTTAAACACTATTATTTCACATTTTATTTATTATATACAACTGTGTGTGTGTGTGTGTATGTGTGTGTGTGTGTTGCAGGGTATTGAACTTCAGGAGCATTCTACCACCAAGATACACCCCCCGTCCTATTTTATTTTTTATTTGGAAGCAGGTTCTCACTAAGTTGTTGAGGTTGGTTTTGAACCTGTGATTCTCCTGTCTCATCCTCCCAAGTACAGGAATTACAGGTGTGTACTATCATGTCTGGCTTACAACTGCCTTTTATTAAAGCAAAGTAACCCTTTTATGTGGACCATGACCTGGTTATAGACAGCTGCTGTTTTATTTTGCAATTTCACTGCAATAGTCAGTCACAGTGAAACCTGAATTCTTAGTTTTACTCACTAGTAATGGGATATGGCAAACTACTTAATCCTTTACTAACATAGCTTCCTTATCTGTATATGGTGATAATAAGATTTTTCTCATAGGATTTTTGTGAGTACCAAATAAATTAGAAAGATTTATTATACTGTAGGTTCATTATTAATATAGTTTCTTGTCCTTTGTATCTCCTGTCTTTCTGAAGTAGTAAGGCCATTTTTGTGTGTATATAGTCATCGAATCTGGTTTCTGTGAACTCTACAAATCTAGCAATCTAGGAACTATATAATGCATATATAAATGGTAATATTAGCTACAAACATGTGTTGATAATACTACACCTCTGGACTAATCAAATTCACCACTGATTGTATTTCAGACCAAAATATCAAATCATTAATATTTAGAAGAAAAATTAGGAGAACAATGTAATTGTCCTAATCACTTGGATCTATGTCATGTCAAAAAGTGAGTTTTCCAAATTGCAAGGTTTTATGAAAACATTGATGATTCCTCGACTTTTCAAATCAGTGTTTATGTACAAATGTGTGGATATGTTTCCAAGATATTCTATATAGAGAGTAAGGGGAATGAATAAATGTATTGAAATTGATCAATGTCCCATGCTAATTTTCTGTCATCTCTGTTAGTTAAAAAATTGGACTTATTTTTCCTGTTAACTACAACTCAATTTAAATTTAAATCAAAAGCAAAATGCCTGTAACATATAAATATTGGTTTTCCACACTCTGGAGATTAGTTAATGCGTGGAGGATATCAAGGCACATTTTAAAATTGCGTTCAGCATAAGACATGCTGGAAATGAGCACAGGAGGGCACTCTTCCTTAGAACTGAACTCAATGAGAGCATCTTAGAAAAAGATTTAATTGCTCAAATAGAAATGCTAAGGACCAATTATTAACACTTTTAAAATTGTATGGAGCACAATAATCTATAACTGGTAAATGAGCAGTGATATTTTCCTTGGTGCAATAGAACTCAATTTCCTCTTGGTCAAGACTCTCAATAGGGTTTCCAAAAGAAATCCCTTAATTTTAATTGTTTTGTTTCTTGACTCATATTATTTCTGTCTAGAATATTCTCTCCTTCACTCCCATTACCTTTCCATGTGCAGACTTCACACAGCCACAGCCGCTGTTCACACTCAGGCATTACTGATAAGATCCATTTTCTAAAGTAAGTGCAGAAGAGGTAAGAAAATGGTTTTTTTTCCTTCTGAATGAGAATTTTTGAATTCTAAACTTTTGAATCTCACCACTGTTACTGTAGGTGAGCTGGCTTGGTATAAAACATGTGAAGAGTCGTGATTACTCTTCACTAAGTAATGTAAATGGAGAATATCACATCACAGGCATTCGATCATTTGAAGTGAGAAATACACAGAGAATTTCAGGATTATAAGGACAAAGAAACATAAAACATGGCAATTAGTCAAGTTCCTAAGGAAGTCAATGATAAATAATAATGAGTAAAATAGTAAGCCATGAAATAAAAGGCAGATCAGAGTACAACTAAATCATCATGAAAATGTAGCATTAGATTTGGAAACAACCAACCACTCTGCTGGGAATAGAGATGTTTTTATTTCATTTTTTCCTGAATAAAGTCTAGTTTGTTTTTTTTTTTTTGCGGTACCGGGGATTGAACCCAGGGGCATTCTACCTCCGAACTACACCCCCAGCCCTATTTTTTATACTTTATTTTGAAACCGGGTCTCACGAAGTTGCGGAGGGCCTCACTAAGTAGCTGAGGCTGGCTGCAAACCCAGGTCCTCTGGTCTCAGCCTCCCAAGTACTGGGATTACAAGGGTGCTCCAAGACGCCCAGCAAAGTCTAGTTTTTGGCATTGTATTATGATTTGACTGCTGAAATCATTTCTTATTTTTTCTGACTTTTTTTGTGTATACCAAAATGAGTCTTTATTAACTATGCTAAAAAGAGCTTGTATGAAGCCCAAACATCTGTAAAAGAACACAACATGCTACTTTCTTCAGAAAGTTTTTTTGGTTGTTTTACACTTCCATATGTCCATAACCCTTACTACAGCTTAGGGTTGCTGTTTCCACTAGGATTCTATGGATCCATCATCTCTTAAATCTTCTTCCTGCTTTATTGGTTGTGTATTCTCAATCTGATTCATTGGTACAGATATCCTAACATATCTACTGTATCTAGTTTGTTTGTATGTGGCCGATCTATCAGACTCTAAAAGGTAAAATGTTCAGGGCTTGAATAAGAGAAGTTTTTCCTTTTCAGGCTAGCATTCATTCCCTAAGGATGTCATTCACTTGAATGGTTTCAGCTGCTAAGGATATCATGATGAAGCTAATTTATATCTCTGGGGTTTATCTTTCTTCTCACCATGGGACTTCTAGCTAACTGCTTTCTTGACATATACATCAGAAAGTACCACATGAGTATCTAAATCAATATTTTGCAAGAAAGAAATTTTTATACGTAATCTCTTCCATTCTCATTTTTTTTATTACTGTGCCTTTATTGGTACATTATAACTTCACATCATCATGTAGATCATGTTGACAATGGCATACATGCACTCAGCACTTGGTGCCCCCCGCCTCTCCATTTCCCCCCTTCCCAATACAGAGTGCTGAGGTTGACGTTGGTATATTCACATATGTACATATAGTCAGTAGTATATTTTCCATTGCTGAACCTCAGTCTTCCCCCTCCGCTTCCCTTAGCCCACCTCCCTGGTTCCACTGAGGCTTCTCCTCCATTATCTGGAGTCCCTCTGGTATCCCAATTACTCCCTAGCTTGTGCATATTAGAGAAAACATATGACCCTTCACTTTCTGTGACTGGCTGATCTAACTTAACATAATGTTCTACAGGTCCTTCCATTTTCTTGAAAATGACATTATTTTTTCTTTATTGCGAGTAGAATTCCATTGTATGTATTTCCCATAATTTTGTAATCCATCCATCTGTTGATGGACACCTAGGTTGCTTCCATAATTTGGCTTTTGTGAATTGTGCAGCTATGAACATGGGTATGCATATATTACTGTAGTTCTCTGATTTTGGTTCCTTTGGAATGATACCCAGGAGTGGTATAGCTGGATCATAAAGTGTATCCATTCCCAGCTTTCTGAGAAATCTCCACACTGATCTCCATAGCAGCTGAGCTAGTTTGCAATCCCACCAGCAGTTTGGAGACTTCGTATTTCCCCACATCCTCACCAACATTTATTATTATTTGACTTCTTGATGATTGCCATTCTTATTGGGGTTAGATGGAATCTCAGTGTAGTTTTGATTTGCATTTCCTTGATGGCTAATGATGTTGAACATTTTTTCATGTATCTGTCGGCCATTAGTATCTCTTCCTTAGTGAAGTGTCTATTCAATTCAGTTGCCCATTTCTTGATTGGGTTATTTGGTTTTTTTTTTTTTAGTGTAAAGATTTTTAAGTTCTTTGTATAGTCTATATATTAGTCCTCTGTCAGAGAGATAGCTGGCAAAGATCCTCTCCCATTCTGTGGGTTTTCTCTTTAGACTCTTGATGGTTTCCTTTGATGTGAAAAAACTTTTTAGGTTAATGCCAGCCTGCTTATTCATTCTTATTTTAATTTCCTGAGCTTTAGAGGTCTTGTTGAGCAAGTGTCTACCCATGCTTTTATGTTGGAGTGTTGAACCTATGCCTTGCTCTAGTAGCTTCACAGTCTCTGGTCTAATTTCCAGGCTTTGATCCATCTTGAATTGACTCCTGTGCAGGGTGAGAGATAAGGATTTAGTTCCATTTTTCTACAAATGCATAATCAGTTTTCCCAACACCATTTATTGACAAGGCTGTCTCAAGAAAAGAAAATTATAGACCAGTATCATTGATGAACATAGATGCAAAAATTCTAAACAAAACACTAGCAATGCGTATTCAAAACCACATCAAAAAAATTGTACACCATGACCAAGATGGCTTCATCCCAGGAAAGCAAGGCTAGTTCAACATAAGCGAATCAATGCATGTTATTCACTGCAAATTAGAACTAGGACAAAAATCACATGATCATTTCAATAGACACTGAAAAAGCATTTGACAAAATTCAACACCCATGCATGATAAAAACACTGCAGAAAATCCGAATAGAAGTGTATTGGTCAGGGTTCACTAGACTAACAGAATTCACAGAATGAGTATATGTAAAAAGGGGTTTATCAGATCAGCTTACAATGTAGTCCCGAGTTCCGACTGCATGTGGAGAGTCAGAGGAACCAGTAACTGGTTGAGCGGTCTAAGAGCTCTTCAGAGAAACGATGGTGAAGTTTCAGTTCGAAGGGCTGGAGGCCGAAGATCTCAGACGAGAGCAGAAGATCAAGAAGTTCTTTAGAGAAACGGCAAAGTTGGAGGCCGACGATCTCAGAAGAAAGCAGATGCGTTTTCTCTGGAAAGAGTCGCGCATCCCTCTACGCGGCTTTCACCTTTTATCTAAGTCCTGCACCTATCAGAACCCTGCTGCCTACATTTAGGGCAGGACTTTCTGTTTAATCTGCTGTTACACACCCAAAGTCACATGATCTTGGGTGTGTCATGATCCGGTCAAGTTGACAAATTAGATTAACTATCACAAGAAGGAATGTACCTCAACATCATTAAGGCAATATAAATAAACCCAAAGCCAATACCATATTAAATGAGGAAAAACTGAAGGAATTCCCTGTAAAATCAGGAACAAGACAAGGATGCCCACTATCACCACTCCTTTTCAATGAAGTTTTTGAGACTTGTCAGAGTAATAAGACAGGAGAAGGATATCAAAGGAATTCAAATAGGAAAAAAGAATTAATATTATCTTTATTTGTAGATGACATGTTCTTATATCTAGGACACCCATAAAACTCAACCAAAAGACTATTAGATCTGATTAACAAATTCAGCAAAGTAGCGAGATACAAAATCACCCCCAAAAAATTCACTAACTTTCCTATATGCCAATCATGAATCCACTGAAAAAGAAATACAGAAAATAATTCCATTCACAATAACCTCAAACCAATAAAATACCTAGGAATAAACCTAACCAAGGAGGTAAAAGACCTCTACAATGAAAATTATAAAACACTAAAGAAAGAAATTGAAGATACTAGAAGATGGAAACATCTCCCTTGCTCTTGGATAGACAGAATAAATATTATCAAAATGGCCATTCTACCAAAAGTGATCTACAGAGTCAATGCAATCCCTATCAAAATACCAATGACATTCTTCATAGAGCTTGAAAAATCAGTCATAAATTTCATATGGAGAAACAAAAGACCCAGAAGAGCCAAAGCAATTCTCAGCAATAAGAACCATGCAGGAGGCATCACAATTCCTGACTTCAAATTATACTACAGAGCTGTAGTAATAAAAACAGCATGGTATTAGCACAAAACAGATACAAAGACCGATGGAACAGAATAGAAGATACAGAAATCCACGAACGTATAGCCAATTGATTTTCGACCAAGTTGCCAGACACATACATTGAAGGAAAGACAGCCTTTTCCATTCTCATTTTAAACCAAGGTTCCTCCCCTCCCCTCAGAGGGTGGTGTTTTTTCCTTCCTTCCCGGTTATTGTCTTTATCCTCCACAGTCAATCACAGAGATGTTGGCTTATGTAACATACTTCTCTCAGATGAGTCCTTTCTTTGTCTTTCCTGAAGCCCCTTGCAGTTTTGTTCTTTTGTTTTCCCTGTCTCACACTTGCGCTCTGTTCGTGTTAGTGACCAAGTGCACACTGTAGAGCATCCTTCTCTAAAAGGACCATGACAATCACCCAGCTCACTAGAGGGGCTCATGACTCTTAATCCATTGTCAGAATAATGTGCCATTATTGCATAACCAATCAGTATATGACATTCTTTTTTTTTTTTTTGCAGTATTGGGAATTGAATCCAGGGGCATTCTACTTCCGGGCTACACCCCCAGCCCTATTTTTTATTCTTTATTTTGAAACAGGGTCTCACCAAGTTGCAGAGGGCCTCACTAAGTAGCTGAGGCTGGCCATAAACCCGGATCTCCAGTCTCAGCCTCCCAAGTACTGGGATTACAAGCGTGTGCCACCACGCCCAGCTTATGACATCATTCTTTAAAACATTATCACCAGTCTAAGACTTGCTAAAGCAGGGGTCAGCAAAGTTTTTCTGTAAAAGGCTGAATAGTGAATAATTGTGAGACAGAAGCATCCCTTAAAATGACTCACCACAGCTGTGGTGACACAAAACCACCTTAAAGAATATGTACATGAAAGGCAATTTCTGTCTTATAATAAAGCTTTATTCATAAAACCAGATGAATCAGCAGTAAATCATAATTTGTACTTAAGAATTAAAGTGGCCGGGCATGGTGGTACGTGCTTGTAATTTAGTACTTGGGAAACTGAGACAGGAGAATTTCAGGTTTGTGGCCAACCTCAACAACTCAGTTAGGCTGTCCACAACTTAGTGAGACCCTGTTTTAAAATAAAAAATAAAATAGAACTAGGGATGTAGCTCAGAGGTAGAACACCCCTAGGTTCAATCTCAAATACCCCCCAAAGAAGAAAAAAAAATAATTAAATTGACTAATTTCCATTTTGAAAGTTTTGTATAATGACACCAGGCACAGATATGAAATAACAAATATTTCAAAGGCAACCAAAATTCAGAGATCTTTGATGTTCTTGACATTAGTCATCTAATGTCAAGAACAGTGTATACATATATTCTTTTAGTAGCCATAATTTAAAACAATTTTGGGACTTCTAATCTGGAAATGAAAATAGGAACAGTTTATAAATGACTCAAGAAAATTCATTTTGTTCCCTTACGGTAAAGCCACATTTTGGGCAGAAAACACTATTATCCAGCTTAATGGCACATCTCATTATACAAAATTAGTTAGAATGAATTTGTCCAATTTCAAAAATCAGCTCTACCATGAAAGGATAAAGACTAATTACTATTGAATTTCCAAAGAGATGTTTTAGTTTAAAATCAATTCAATGTAATTTAGAACCACATCTTGTTTATTCCTCATTTGCATATCTCCAATTGGAGACAGAGACAATACATTTAAAGCTATTTTGTGGCAATCGTGCAGAAAAATTAGGCCCATATTGGTCCATATTGGTAAGGCAAGTTTAATGTGTAATAAGCCAGTAAGAGTTACTGCAATTACATGGGTCATGAAAAGAAATTCTGCAAGAAATGGAGAATAAGTGTAATTTTACTATTGCTTTCCAATGAAAGAGGTTTCAGATAGATTCAATATGGCTTCATGTTTGAAGTGGCAAGTGAAAAAATTTAAAAGACTAAATGATGGTCCAAAGGATAGTCCAAAGGACAAAATGACAGACAATAAGAGGGATGACTGACAGAGAAGTATGTGAAGAAGAACAGGATGGATTAAGTAAAATTTGATTGTTAGTGGATATCTTTATTTCATAGAAAAACAACTTTCTTATGGTTTACCTATTTTCCTAATATTATATTGTGAGTCATTTTTATTTCAGATATTTAGACACATGACCTAAATCTTATCAAGCTTTGCTTAACATTTATTTGGATTTCTTTCAGTTTCCAAAATTGAAAGATATTTGAGTTAATGATTTTTATTTCTGATACTGGGGATAGAACCCAGGAATGCTTTATCACTGGACTAAATACCCAGCCCTTTTAATTGTTTTTATATTGAGACAAAGTGTCCCTAAGTTGCTGAGGCTGATATCTAATTTGTGGTCCTGTTGACTCAGACTCCCGACTGGCTGGGATTATAGGCATTTAACTATGCCCCCAAGTTAATGATCTTTATTCATGAAGTATTTCGGTGCATACTGTTGCTTCTAAAAAAGGGATGCTAGTGTGTGTGTGTGTGTGTGTGTGTGTGTGTGTGTGTGTGTGTTGGGGCAAAGTAGAAGTAAAATTCTACAGTTAATGGATAAAATGTATTAGATTCTAATAGTGCAATCCTAAAGATTTTGTTACTTCAACTTTGTTTCATAAATATTCTTTCAGTGACTTCAAGAGTATACAATCTTCTTTCATAGAGTCTGAAACTCACAAGACATCTAAAATAACACATGCATTTGAAATTATTTCATTGATTCTAATCATATATATATATATAAATTCTAAGCATACACACACACACACACACACATATACACACATGCACACACACGCACACTTGTTAAATTTCTTGGATACAAAAACTGATATTTGAAACAAACTTTAGTTACTGTTCGTCATGTATAGGATCCTAAAATAAATCTCAAAATTTTCTCTCCTTTTGCACTCCATTTCAGCTAATTTTTACTTAGCCAGCAAATCTTTGCAATGTTTTTTAACTTGTCTCTCAGACTTACTCTCCCTTACTGGGATCTAGTCAAAGATATTCCATTTACCATATGTGAATTCATACTCTGATTCTAAGCAGTTCTTTAAATTGTGGCTGATAAGTGAGGTCCCAGTGGACCCTAAGAACACAATCCCAAGTGTATGACTAAATGATTAAGTCCTAAACTCAGCAGATCACAGCTGAAAAGCTGTCTGATTTGCTCATGCACATAGGTACTCCTTTATGATCTCAAACCTTTTTAGTATTTTCAGATTTCACTTGTATATAGTGAGAATCCTGCACTATCATTTATAATCTATACAATAAAAGCAGTCAGTAGAAAGAAAGAGTAGACACATTTCTTATTTTACTGAAAATTTATGGTGGGATTGGGGATGTAGAGATGTAGCTCAGTTATAGAGAACTTGCCTAGTAGGAACCCAGTACTGGATCTCATCCTCAGCACTGCAAATAAATAGATAAAAAAATAAGAATAATAAAGAAAATGTATGGTGAGACAAAGCCAATTTCTCTGATTTGACCATTGCAAACTGTAGACATTTATTGGATTATCACACTGTATCCCATAAATATGTGTAGCTGTTATGTGTCAGTTATAAATAAAAAAGAAAAGTTAAGATTTATGTTTTCCCATGTTTGAAACAGGGATTAGTCAATTGTCTTGTGTTTTGACTCGTCTGTTAAGTTTATTCCTTGCATTTGTTTCTGACAATACCTTTATTCTAAGATAAAGCAGGGCAGTCTTGCTTAATAAATAACAATATAATAAAATATAATTGTGTGTGTGTGTGCGCGCACACGCACGTGTGTGTGTGTGTGTGTGTGTGTGTGTGTGTGTGTGTATTTGCACAAACTAATCTAGGGAAAGAAATGGCAACTTGCTTCCTGATGAGGCAAGCATTAATGTTTGTCATTGAAATCTGGCCTGCCCTATTTGTGATTGAGGGTTTAAAAATTTTTTGCAAGATAAGACAGTATTATCATCTTACTACATTAAAGACACCTATTAGTCATGTCCCAGGCAAATTGGGATTTATGACTCAGACATAATTCTTCCAAATATGCCTGCTGTTCATAAAAAGGCAGAGATATATGACTCAAAAATAACTCCAAGACAGAAATAATTTTGCACTTCACTCTGCCACATTGACTTTCCTCTGGAATGTATGGCAAAACCTCCCTGCTTCACGAAGAGGCTTTCGCCAATACTACAGATGTATGTTTCCAACTTCTAAATCAAGCAAATCCCTGACTCAAATGAAACAAATGATCAGTTCCAGTGGAGACAAAGGGAGGTGTATATGCAAGAACTATGCACTGAAGACTGACGGGGAACCATACACACTTTTAAAAGTCCCACAGCTGAGTTGACTGTGCTTTAAAGAGAATGTAAAAAATGTCACGCATCACTAAAAATTATTAACGTATTCCATTCATCAGATAGTGTCTCATTACATATGATGCATTGTGGAGGACCAGCATAACATTTTTATTTACTTATTTTGGCAGTGGGCATCAAACCCAGGGGCATTCTACCTCTGAGCTACGCCCTAAGCCCTTGTTATTTTTTTTTTTTTTAATTTTGAAACAGATTCTTGCTAAGTGGCTCAGGGTCTTGCTAAGTTGCTGAGTCTGGCGTGGAACTTGTGATCCTCTTGTCTCAACTTTCAACTTCCCAAGTACTGAGATGACTGGCATGGACCACCGCACCTGGCAACAGCATAAACATTTTGAGAGAGAGGCAGAGAAGAAGTGGAGAGATTGTAGTAGAAAATAAAATATGCCGTATTTCCCTTTGAATTTGTACAACTACTGCCAAGGGCCCGGCAGAGCACTGTGCTCTGTATACACTGATTAGGAGAGAGAGCATAAGCACAAACACCAAATTTCATTAAGAAAGATGACAATAACATTTTCTTTTCTCTGTGGACGATCATGTCTTTCAAGTTAAATATTCTGAGATATTATCAAGAATCAAAAATGTAAGTGAAATATTGCCTCCAAGATATATCTTTGTCTTTAAAGAATGATCAAAGTTCTACTTATGTTTATAAATTAGTATCGAATGCATTTCCAAACTTCCAGTGGCAGTAAGTCTATCTTCTCCCATTCCTGTCTTTTAAAACCATGTAAAATAATCAGAGACACCTGTTTTATTTTTCTTCTCATGAAACAGAAGCATTATGTTAGGTGAATATTAAAATGTGGATCTTAAAATACACAGGATTTAGTCATAATTAAATGATTTGCTTAATACCCTACGCCAGGAATTGTCTAAAGGGAATTATTATGTTAGGAAGAAAAACAATGTGCACTTATAATGTTGTTAAAAACCAATTTCTAATTAGGAGTATTAATATTATATTCTCACTATGTTTTAGAACTTAAGAGATTTTTGTCTTATACCAAGAGCCCAAGGAAAGAATTGACATTAAAAAAAAAGGAGAGTGGCATTTGTTCTCTAAACCCTTTTCTCTCCCCTATTATGATGGATAGTCTCATACAGTTATGAATTTATCATTAATTTTCTAGAAAACTTCTCCAGATAATTTAAAAATCGGGTCAGATGAAAAATCAGGCATATAAGGGGAAATTTTGTCTGTGTGTGTGAAGAGTAACCAATACACTAATTCAGTACTACGTTCCTTGTGCGATGCCCACCGTTGCCAGCATCAAAGTGCTGGTGCAATTTAACTTGATTATAATGACAGATGTCCTACCCTGGATGTGCCATCACCACCTGATATTTATTCTCCAGCCTTTCTTGTTTACAGATTCCTCATCTGGCCTCACTGACTGTGTGCCCAAGCCCCATGAGATGAGTATGTATCATGTTGTGTCCACATCAATAATGACAGTACCTTTCCTTGCCATTCTGCGATTTCACCCAGCTCTTTCATAGCTTAATGTGGTGGGTGACCTAGAAATGGTCAAAGAAATTCCATGGGAATGCTGCTGGGTGGAATTTATTTTTCTAGTAAAATGGGACACATGGTAGTTAGTGAGATTCCTTCCTCTTTTCTTTCTGGCCTCATTGTGAACATAATATTTGGAACTCCAGGGCCCAGGGCCCATGTTTTGACAGTGAGGTAACATTAGATCAAAACACTACAAGAGAGAGTAGGCAGCCTACAAAGAAGTATTTGTACCCTGATTACACTATTTGCAGCTACACTGGTGACAGCAACTATGGTCTCTAGATTTCTTTTAAAATGATAAAAGTAGCCAGGCCAGGTGGCATGCACCTGTAATCCCAGTACTGGGGAGGCTGAGATAGCAGGATCACAGGTTCAAGGCCAGCATGCAGCAACTTAGGAGGCTCTTGTTTGAAAACAAAAAATAAAATAAAATAAAATAAAATAAAATAAAATAAAATAAAATAAAATAGTTCTGGGGTGTAGCTCAGTGGCAGAGCACCCCTGGGTTCAATCCCAAATAACACACACATCCACATATCCACACACACACACACACACAGAAATGACAAAGAAATACTTTGCATTTTAAGCCTATTCAATGGATTTTTAGGTCCTTGGGTAAGCATTCCCAACTCTTGAAGTCCTTGGTGAGTAAAACCAATCAAACTTTATATAAACATAGTTATCTGAGAACTTATTTATTATTTATATATTTCCATTTTTCATTTAATTTTTATTTTGTTATGCAGCTTTCTGTACTTCAACCCCCCAAACATGAGGAAGATAGGGATTTCAGACATTTTGGTAGATAGGAGAAATTTAAAATTTTTGCTTCAATGAAATAGACCCTTTTATTGATTGAATGAAACTGTTGGCCTCTCTCAAATGTCTGGAAAGCTCCATAGGAAATAATGGATTTAATTTCATCATGTGTTTGAGGATTCAAATTACAGAAAGAATAGTTGTGATTAAATGATCTTCCATATGAATAGCAGTGCCATCTTATATTACAAAATACATACTGTGTTTTCAAAGTAACTTCATTTGTGTATCAACAACAAATGTATCAACAGTTCTGTGAGGCAGGGTAAATACTATCATTCCCATTTGATGAGTGAAAAATTGAAAGACAAAGATTAAATGAGCCAGGCATGGTGGCTCACGCCTGCAATCCCAGTACTCAGGTAGCTGAGACAGGAGGATCACAGGTTCAAGACCAGCCCCAGCAATTAAGTAAAACTCCCAGCAACCTAATTACACCCTGTTTCAAAACAAAACAACAAAAAATATAAAGGGCCAGGGTGTAGCTCATAGATAGAATGCCTCCAGGTTCATTCCACAGTAACACATACACACACACATACACACACATACACACACACAGATTGAATGAATTGGCCTGAAACTATATAATTTAAAATAATGGTGATTTTTATCATAGGTGTGGCCTCATTTCATATGTAAAGAGAAAATGATCATTTTTTAGCTAGTGCTTACCTCTTTCAAAACATTGTCATGAATGTAAAATCATAATTTCTATATAAATAATAAGGCTGCATAATTGGTGAATCAAAAGAAACTTGTTATGAGAAATAAAAATGCAGTAGGGATGGATATGCACAGTGAGTACCTTTCAGTGCTCAGTGTATAAAATAAAGTAATAGTAAAGGTTAATTTTACACTCATTGTATTCCTTTTGTCTTTTCTAAATTGATGCATTCTGTTTAAATACAGAATATAAATTTTATTTTCACAAACAATTCACTATAAACAAAAGCAAACAGCAAACTTGAATTCATCTAGGAAAGCCAGGGGCCTGTAGTGTTAGCTACTTGGGAGTCTGAGGCAGAAGAATCTCTTGAGCCCAGGACTTCAGGTCCAGCCTGGGCAGCATAATGAAACTCTGTCTGAAAGAAGGAAACAACAAATTCATCAAAGAGGGCTCCCAAGTGCTATAACATTTTCTTCAGTTTTTACTAGAGAATGATGCGGGGTTTGTTGCCCTGTTACCTCTGCACTCATAATGATCATGCGTCCGCATCAGAAGACTCAAAACTAAATAATTCATGTATTGGAGGCAAGTGGTGAACCCCATTTTATGCAGGAATACCATCTTTCCGTTAAAAGTCAATATACTTGATTTCTAAATTATTCTCAACTTTCAGCTCTTGTTTTCTCGTTCTTAAGAAATAAGCCCCAAGGACAGAGAAATGATTATGGAAGGCAGTTAAGAACAGATAACCAATATTGTAAGTATCAACATATCATTTCTAGGGTTCTCGAGACAATTAATCAAATGTTAACCTCATCCTCTTAATTTCCCATGATATCCTAGGGTAGAAAAGAAGAAATAAGCAGAGGGTCGTCACGGGGAGGTGTGTAATGGGCATAGGCACCGTCTACACTTGATTTGTCTTTTAACCCTCCCACCTAGTTTGCTGGTTTCAGTGCTCATTCACTGAGCATTTCCTACTAATAAAGAGAAATAGCTCTGGGAGGCAAAAATACCCATGCTATTTTTTTAGCTTATTATCACTAACAGGCAGTCTTGATAATGTATCCTGGATGAATTTTCACCCATACCTTCTGCTATGATAAGTAGCATCTGTTAACATAGCTCGGGTTTGTCTGGCTGAGTCGATTTCCTTTTGACCCTGCTGAGTGGTAAGATGCAGAGACACTGTGACACTGGGTTCATCCCGCCCTCAGATGAGAGGAGAAAACACACTAAGAGTGTCTCCTCACTTCCAAGGTTTAATAATAAACCAGAAGCTGCTTAAAGTCTTCCTTTACGCACACACAAAGGAGGGGAGAAAAGGAAAGCACATTTTGCATATTATCTTATGCTTAAGATGAACTAGCATGCTGTGGTGTTCATGTTTTCAAAGATTGTTTTGGGAAAACAAAGGGAATATAACTCAGTCATGCCCCCAAAGGGAAACCTATTTATTCATGTGCATATAATATATCATAGATAATATTTGAGTTTTAATCATAAATTCTGAGTATACAGCCATAATCTACCATCCCTGCAATAATATAAAGCCAAATCACTAAAAATAAAACAAGAGGTCAGTAAGTGTGTGTATATAGCCAGCAACATATATACTGACAAATAATATCCAAACCATATTTGTAGTATAGAAGAATAAAAAATACAACATCAGTAGATAATGGTAACTCAATAACTATTCCCTGCCAAAAAAGAGAAAAAATATATATAGTATTTCTTTGCAGTACATTCAGGTTAAACAAAAGCATTAAAACTTGGGACAAATCAAAGTATCAAATGCAATAAATTTAAATAAATTTCTACCCAAGTAGCATAGATGCTGTATGGTTATATGGCGGTATCATCAAAACCAGGCTTGACGGTTTACTGAGAAGACTCACAAGACTCAGCTTATGGTCGTACTCACGGCTGTGACTTCTTACAGTGAAAGACTGCAGAGCAAATGAGCACAGTCAAGAGGCGCAATGGGGCAAATGCACAAGAAACCAAGAACAAGCATTCAAAGACCTCCTCCAGTTGAGTCACACAAGATATGCATGATGTCTCCAACAAGAAGTAGTCACAACACGTGTATAATGTGTGCAAGAAAAGATCATTGCGGTTTAGCATCCAGTGTTTCTGATGGAGTATGATCACATAGACACCCCTGTCCATCATGTCCAGACTCTCAGAAGGAAAGGCCATGCTCCATGTAATTCACATTTTATTTTTTATTTTTTTGAAGTACTGGGGATTGAACCCAGGGGCATTCTACCTCCTAGCTACACCCTCAGTCCTATTTTTTATTCTTTATTTTGAAACAGAGTCTCACTCAGTTGCGGAGGGACTCACTAAGTAGTTGAGGCTGGCCATGAACCCGGATCCTCTGGTCTCAACCTCCCAAGTACTGGGATTACAAGCGTGCACCACCACGCCTGCCTAATTCACAACATATATAAGAACAGTGTAGGCATAGGGAGTAACTCTTGTATGTTCTGGACGAAGTTAGAACCCTCAGAAACTCAGGTCTCCAGACTGGCCAGGTCAACCTGGTAAGCCAGACCATGAGAGGGGCACAGTCAGGCCTATAAAGTTAACCCTTTTCTGCACAGTAGTAAATATTTCAGAGAATCTCTCCTTAACATTAATATATTTGGAGAAATTCAAAGTCATCCCCATGCATGCAATAAATCATGTATTTTTAAGTAATATGAAAGGGGGCTTCAAAACTTACTAATTATTTCCAATAGCACTACACACTCAAAGACGATCATAGTATTCCATCAAGAAGCAAGCAAATAGTATCATGAAATTTTTATTTTTCACCATCACACCCAGGAAGATATCATCAAAATCCCATAGCTGGCAAAGAAAATGACTCAAGTGCTACAGTTCTGGTAATTCTTTCCACTATTTGCCTTCCCCAGTTCCAAAATTAAGTTATAAAAATGCTTATTAGAGCCGGGCGTGGTGGCGCACGCTTGTAATCCCAGTACTTGGGAGGCTGAGACCGGAGGATCTGGGTTCGCGGCCAGCCTCAGCTACTTAGTGAGGCCCTCTGCAACTTAGTGAGACCCGGTTTCAAAATAAAGTATAAAAAATAGGGCCGGGGGTGTAGCTCGGAGGTAAAACGCCCCTGGTTTCAATCCCCAGTACTGCAAAAAAAAAAAAGGCTTATTAACTCTATTTGATAACACTCTGTTGTTTGTTCTTGAACTGTGCATTTCACTAAGAGGCAATTAAAATGATAAATATCATTTATTTATTATTTGGTAAGATAATTTTAACTTTTAGTATTTAAAAACACATATTGAGATATAATTCATATATATCTAAGGTATATATCTAAGGTACATAATTATTATTTTGTTTATAGAATTGTCGTAACCATCATTATGATTGGTTAGAATATTTTATCACTTCCCCAAAGAATCCCATATTCAAACTAGAGTCATTACCACTTTTTCCTCAGTCTACCGAAGCTTTGGTGACTGACAGCCACTCTTCTACTTTCTGTGCTAATGTTGTTGCCTATTTTTTACCTTTTGTATAAATTAAATTATAATATGTGCTGGCTTTTTCATTTAGTATGTTTGTAAAGTAAGCTATGCTGTAGCATGTATAAGTATTTCATTCCTTTTAATTGTTGAATAATAATAATATTCCACTGTAAGGGCATACCATGTTTAATTTATCCATTAGTCAGTTAACAGAAATTTGGTTCTTTCTAATTTTTGTTTAGTGTGAATAGTGCTACTGTGAAAATTGGTGAATACAAATTTCCATTGGCATATATTTTAATTTCTCTTGAGCATATACCTAGAAGTGGAATTGCTGAATCACATGGTAACTTTATTATGAACATTTTGAGGAACTAACAAACTGTTCTAAGGAAGGTACATTATTTTACATTCCCACCAACAGTATATAAAAGTTGCAATTTCTTCACATTCTCCGTATTCTCGAACTTACTTATGACTTTTTTTTTCTTTTGGTATAGGGGATTGAACCCAGGGGCAAACGGACATAATACCTCTGAGATATATTCCCAGCCCTTTTTATTTTTTATTTTGAAATAGGGTCTCGCTAAATTGCTGAGGCTGTCCTCACACCTGTGATCCTCCAGTCCCGGCCTCCCAAATATTGGGATTACAGGTGTGTACGACTAAACTTTGCTCATTATGTCTTCTTTGAATATAGTTATGTTAGTGGAGTAAAGTGATATCTCATTGGAATTTAGCCTATGCTTCCCTGATAGCTAATGATATTGTACAACTTTTCATATGCTTCTCAGCCTTTTGTACAAGTTCATTAGAGAAATAATTTTTCTCATTCTGTGGGTTGTCCTTTGATTTTCCTGATGGTGACTTTTCAACAACAGAGATTTTAATCTTGATACATTTTAATTTTTCTCTCTTTTTTCCTTTTGCAGGTGATTTTGGTGTCATATTTAATAAGACAATGTTGAGCTCAAGATCATAAAACTTAATACTGTTTTCTTTCAAGAGTTTTATAATCAGCACAGTGATATTGAGATGTGTGCCCATTTCAACTTAATTTTCATGTCAGGTATAAAATAGGGGTCTGCCAATATCCATTTTCACTTAATATCCAGATGTCTTGAAACTATATGTTGAAAAGTTTTTTTTTAAGCTGGGTGTGGTGGCGCACACTTGTAATCCCAGTACTTTGAGAGGCAGAGACCGGAGGATCCGGGTTCGCGGCCAGCCTCAGCTCTCTCTCTCTCTCTCTCTCTCTCTCTCTCTCTCTCTCTACTTAGTGAGGCCCTCTGCAACTTCGTGAGACCCGGTTTCAGAATAAAGTATAAAAAATAGGGCCGGGGGTGTAGCGCGGAGGTAGAACACCCCTGCGTTCAATCCCTGGTACCGCAAAAAAAAAAAGAAAATATTTTTTTAATCCATTGAATTATGTGGAATCTTTTTTTTCCCCCAAACAAATGGACAGAGTACATGAAGGCTTTTTTCAGTACTCTCAATTCTATCCCATTGATGTTTATATCCCAAACCAGTTACATTGTGAGGCTTTTCTTTTCTTTTTTTTCCAGATGCTTAAGGTAGAAGTTAAGTTTTGATTCTTCTTTACAACATTACTATAGATTTTTACACCTTTAATGGTTGCTTTAACTGTATTACATAAGTTTTGGTATTTTCATCTTTTCTCATTTCTTTTGTGATATGTTTTAGAATCATCAGTTATTTAGGACCGTGACTTCTACATTTTTGTGAATTTATCAAATTTCTCTTTGTTATTATTTTCTAAATTCATGAAATTGTGGTTAGAGAATGTAGTTTATATAAGTTTACTAAGGCCTGGTTTTATGACTTATGTTGGAGAAATTTTCATGAGTGCCTGAGAAGAATGCATAATCTGCTGTTTGGGGCACATGGGCTATGAAGCAACAAAGATTAAAACCAAGAGTTTTTTTTTTAAACAAAGAAAGGACAGAAATAAGAATAATAATTGGGTTAAACTTCAGAAAAATGTTCCAAGAGAAGGCACAGCTTTATTGGAAGTTTGAAAGTTTTTCCAGAAACAAACTATTAATTTTGGATAAAATTAT
Organism: Glis glis; assembly: GCA_004027185.1. Lineage (NCBI taxonomy): Eukaryota > Metazoa > Chordata > Mammalia > Rodentia > Gliridae > Glis > Glis glis. The sequence goes on from PVJS01009581.1 coordinate 22,118, forward strand.
GTATTTGGATGGTAATATCTTTGCTGAGAAGGATGGTATGATGTCACCAAAGGAGAGGATAGTTACTTTTATGACTTAAAAAAGTAGGTGAACTGAATGTTTCTCTGGAGACCTCATTAGACTATGAAATATACTTAGTAGTTGGATGGTAGAATCGCTGGATGTTCCCACTGAGGGTTTGAAGCTCAGTCAATGATTCCCGATTATACAAGAACTCACCCTGGACTAAGACTTTACATCTCCCCATGTGGGATGTCTTAGAGCCTGTGTAGCAAGAAATCAAAGCATTTAACCTTTCAAAAACTAGTAGGAAGTATCATACATTTGTGACTAACAGGAAAAAGATGTATTGGCTTTCAGTATAAAATGGATCTCAACTATTCCCTCTGGCAACAGAGATATTTCAACATTGATTACCCCGAGTCCCCTGGTGTAGCAAATCAGTGTATCCATCTGGGTTACAAATCACATCTTTGAATACTATCTTTGAATACTACCTATCTCCTATCATTCTCTTCCTGTATAGCAGGTGTTGAGTGATACCAGAGGCTGACTCTGATACTGAACTCCTTTAAGATGTATGCTTGAAGTGCCAGCAAAATGTGAGAGGTTTGCTTATGTTTGAAATATAATTTATTGTACTTATGAAAATTTACTTATTTTACGGGCAATATCTTCTCTAAATTTTTGTTCCTTCATTTTGGTTTTTATAGCACCCTGCAATGTGACTGCCACTAGAATATCCCATACTATGTCCTACATAAATGCTGGTATGTGTACTAGTTGGTTCAGCCTGGCATAAGAGAATACCACACACATCAGTCAATGATTGATGGCTTAGACAGCAGAAACTTATTTTCTCATAATTCTGGAGATTGAGAATCCAAGATCAAGGTACCAGCGTGGTTGGTTTCTGGTGAGACCTCTCCTTTTAGATTGCAGTTAGCTCTCTTCTCTCCTTGTCTCCATATGTTTTTTCCTTTGTGCACCCAAGAGAAAGGGGAAACTCTGATGTCTTTCTTATATGAATACTAGTTCTACTGGATTAAGGTGGAAAGGCTTTATTTCTAAATACAATGAAGTCACTTTGGAGCTTAGGGGGGTCAACGTACCAATTGTGGGAAGACACAGTTCACTCCATAACAGTAAGTATAGATAGGATCTTCTCTAGTCAAGTGCTACAGGTCTGATCAATGCTAGAGAAATGTTAAGAATCCCAATAAAATCTGGTGGAAGGAATAGAACAGATGTACAGAAAGAGTAAATCCTCACAAATTTCTACTAAACAGATGAATCACTCAAATTGGTAAATTTTTGAAATTTGAATCATGAATATTTAAAAAATTATTTACCTTCAAATTAAATACTTGCAGTTATATTAAAATTATATATGTAAAGTGAAAGTATGAGCTTGAGAGCTCTTTTGTGGGCAAAGGCTCAATTCATGCAGAATAATAGGCTGAGAATCAGTAAATGCAATTCAGTGGCAGACATGTTTTCCAGATTATAGAAAATGTATCATGTTACTTGGATGAAATTTGAAAGAATTATTTAACTCTAGGGGAATAGAACTGAAGATTCACACCCTTTGGTTTCTAAAGTAGCCCTGGTGACTGGATGGCACTTGGTATTGATGTAGCTCATAAGACTGATAAGTGAAACTCTTTGGCTAATCTCCAATCCACAGAGTAACATCTGGAGAGAATTGACTGGTGATTTCCTCAACTCATTTCAATTTCCATGTAAAAATTGTCTTCTGCTGGAGCCCTTGCACTATGAGCTGGGCCGAGAAACTCCATTCTGTGGGTCACAGAGAACTGGGGTCACTATGTGCTTTGCACTGCTTGGTGGCCACAGTAACCATTATGGTGACTCATACATAGTCATACTATTTCCATGTCAGATCTGGACAAACCTGACTGTATCCAGAGTAGGAATGATTTGGGAAAGAAAGAAAGAAAGAGAGAGAGAGAGAGAGAGAGAGAGAGAGAGAGAGAAAGAAAGAGAGAGAGAGAGAGAGAAAGAGAGAGAGAGAAAGAAAGAAAGAAAGGGAGAGAGGGAAGGAAGGAAAGAAGGAAGGAAGGAAGGAAGGAAGGAAGGAAGGAAGGAATCTAACCTGAATTTTAGGAGGCAAATAGGTAAACAATATATTTAAATAAGAAAGGGCTAGTATTTGGAAGAAAGTCCTGCTTCATAGGACAGAACTAGGAACATAAAAATGAAGAGGAAGCTGTTTTCAGCTCAATTAAGGAAGATATTTCCAGTGTTAGAGTTGTTCATTAATTTAATGATCTGCTTCATAAAGTGAAGAGTGGGATATTTTCAAGCACAGGCTAGCTGACGATTTGTTGGGATATTTAGAAGAAACTCACAGTGGATGGGAATTTAAGCTAATGACCCTCCAGATTTATTCCTGTTTATTCTGAGTCCTCCCAGAGATGCAAAGAACTCTACCCTGTTATGTGAAAACAGTCATAGGAAACTAATTAATCTAAACATTTATTGAAGGAATGCTACGTGTTGAGCGATGGAGTGGATTGTAGGACATAAAGAATCATTTGCATGTGTTGATTAATAGGTTACATGTAAAAGAATACTTGTAATTAATTTGTAGGTTGAAAACAGTGAATTATCTTAACATATTTTAAAATTCACATCCTCAAATTGACTTAAGGAGATTTACATCTTTTTCTGAAGGACTATATAATAAGCAAAGATAAATCAGTCTTGGCATTCTCTAAAACTTCTCAAATTCTTAGTAATTGGACACTGGCTTAGTATATTTTACATCTCTCCTTTAGTTGGGGATTATTAAAGTCAGGAACATGTCCCTATTTGTTTTTATAATTCCATCAACTAGCAAAATGCCAGGTTGTTAATCAACAATCAACAGATGTCATTTAAATTAAACTGAACTGATGCATGATCTATGTTATCTTATGAATATGATTTCTTCCAATCTCATGTCCATTTTATAAACAAAAATAATAAAGTAGAATCAGACATACAAGCACTATGCACATGAACAAAAATGTTACATGTCATACAACTTGTAAAATTTAGTCTTACCAAGCCAACACTATTATTAATTCTTTGGATACTAAAATGAGCTGTAGGCTACAGAAAATAATTCTCTCTGAAAAACAGATTATCAGAAAAAGATAAATTTTAACTCAAAAACAAGAAAGTAGTGGTTTAAATGAATTTCTAAAAATACAGATATATGCAATTGGAATTGTGTGTAGTACTTATTTTCCGTTCATTTAGATTTGGCTGCATTGTATTTCTTTCAGTGTGTGTGTGTGTGTGTGTGTGTGTGTGTGTGTGTGTGTTTGCTAAAATAAATTGATTTGGGACATAGTACTAAGGTTTCTTTCATACTTTCAGAAACTGCCAAGTAATTTCCTACAGAGCTGTGGCTGAATGCAAGAAATTTTTGCCCAATATTCAGTGAATGTCACAATAGAATTTCTAGCTTAGGCAATTGCTGAATCTTAAATACTCTTGGGATGACTTATTTGGCTGGAGCATCAAGGTACTGTTTAAATAAAAGAAAACATTTCAGTGATTGTGAATATTGTCCTTTTATTGTTCTAATTTTTGAGTTAAATAATAAAAATATAAACATCTCACATGATGACTAAAGCAAAAAGCTATATTAGGAAAAAGAAAAATATATCTCTCCTATGAAACATGGCTTAAAATAAATATTTGATCATTACTCATTGTTCTAAATAAACTTTCAAAAGCCCAAGTAAACCCCTTATAAAAAAATTAAAAGTACATAGAATGAGATCATTTTTGTTTTCTTAATACTTTTTTCAGGTACAAAAGAGCAAGATCATTTTTGGTCTCTCCCCTAGTTTCCTTTCCAAATGACCTCTCATTTTCTGGGGCTCAGTGGATTTCTAATAGGCCGCTGTATGCTGGTCCAATTGGCTTGCACATATTTTGTACATAACCTTAAGAGCAGCAAAATTGGTGGATTTCCAATTGGTGACTATATTAGTTTGGGCACTATAATAATATTCCACAGACCAGGTGGTCTCCATGACAGAATTTCTCTTCTTGCAGTTCTAGAGGGAGATGTTCAAGAACAAAGTGTAGGAAGCTTGGGGTTCCCCCAGGCCTTTCTCTTTGCAGAAGGTCTGCTTCTCCCTGTATTCTCGCATGGAATTTTCTCAGTTCATGTGCCTACCTGATGTCTTTTTATGTAACCAGATTTTCTCTCCTGGCAAGGACAATAGTCAGATTAGATTATGGCCCACTCCAAATATATCATTTTAACCTAACCACGTCTTTTTTTTTTTTTAATGCGGTACCGGAGATTGAACCCAGAGGCATACTACCACCGCACTACACCCCCGGCCCTATTTTTTTTATACTTTATTTTGATACCAGGTCTCAAGAAGTTGCAGAGGGCCTCACTAGGTAGAGAGAGAGAGAGAGGGAGGGAGGGGGGGAGAGAGGGAGAGAAAGAGAGAAGAGAGAAGAGAGAAGAGAGAGAGAAGAGAGAGAGAGAAGAGAGAGAGAGAAGAGAGAGAGAGAGAGAGAGAGAGAGAAAGAGAGAGAGAGAGACGTGAGGCTGGCACCCGGATCCTCTTGGTCTCCACCTCCCAAAGTACTGGGATTACAAGTGTGTGCCACCACGCCCGGCTCCACCTCTTTTTTTTTTTTAACCTGACTAGTTTTTTCAAAGAGAAAAGTTTAAAGGGGAAACAGAAGGAAAAATAGAAATTTATCAATATATTACTGTTTGATATATACTTTCAATCTTATGCAAGTGGTGGTGGAGAATTATCAAAGTAGGATGTTAATTTTTTGTAGTGGTATATAAAACAATTCTGGTACACTTTTAAATGTTATAGATGGGAATAAATAAGCAAATACGTTCGGTTTTGGAATAGTCAGAATACTCAATGAGAAAGGGGAAACATACAAATATGGAATGGAGAAAAGGCAAAAGAGGATTCTGCGGGTATGGATTATAATCAGATACTAATGTGAAATTGTTGCAAAATTAGGCAAATATGTGTAGCTGTGTATATGTACATATGTGACCTGTGTATGTATACATGCATGAAATGCTTATGTTAGCTTTGACTGCTTAAACAGGTAGCAAAGATCCTCGAAGCACCTAGATCTTTATCTTTGACAGAACATACTGAAAGGAACTAGGATTCCTCAGAGAACCACCTCCTAAAGTCTGTAGCTTCAAATCTAGTTACATTTCAAGATACTGGGAGTTAGGACTTCAACATATGAATTCATGGGAGGGAGCATCATTCAGCCCATAACAAGAAGATAACCACATTTATGCAGGGGATATATGTTTAATCACTGTGTGATAGACCTGTATATAAGATTATAATTGTACACTTTAAGACACAATCCAAACGCAGTCTCCAGAATCAAGCCCAGGGGTAGAATGCAACAGAGGCTTTGGGAGTTCTTATCATTTTAGATGCCAAGAATCGGGTGAAATACGTCAAAAAATCCAGTTCTGTGTCACATGGTATTTTTAGATCTTTAGTAGCATCTACTTGACTTAATTTTGTTATATTTTCTTGATTAAAATTTCATTCTAGCCAGGAGTGCTGGTGCATGCCTGTAATACCAGTACTTAGGAGGCTGAGACAGGAGGATCGCAGGTTCAAGGTCAGTCTCTGAGATTTAGCAAGACCCTCAGCAACTTAGTGAGACCCTGTTGCAAACTAAAAAGTAAAATAGTGCTGGGGGTGTATCTCAGAGGTAGAACACCCCTGGCTTCAATCTCCAGGACTATACAAAAATAAATAAATAAATAAATCTTAATTCTAAGTAATGTTATAACTAAATATTAAGAGAGAAAGATATACAATGCATAATATTTATTATACTTCCAGTCTTTTAAATAATAACACAAACTACCAGACTAATGCATGTGTATCTATGTTTATAGCTGCACAATTCACAATTGCCAAACTTTGGAACCAGCCAAGATGCTCATCAACTGATGAATGGATTGGGGGAAGAGGGAAACCCACTAATGTACACGATGTATATACACAAATTTATCAAAGTCAATCACTGTGCTGAGCACGAAAAGGAGGGGAGGGGGAGGGAATAGGGTGGGATTTGAGGGAGGGCTAAATGAGCAATGTGCGCATGCATGCTTCTGATACCCTGACACTTAATCAAAATGTATAATTACAATGCACCAATAAATGAATATATTTAAAAAAATAAATAAAATAAGTAAAATAATTAAATAAATAAATACAAAGAAATTAGAATAGATTATATGGAAATGTATAAGAATGATATACTATTACACAAGGCTCCTGTGTTTACATAAAGATTCTAGCCACACACAAAAAAAATCACAAGGATGGATTCCAAAAAAAAAGCCCTAAGAAAGTTAGAAGGGGAGTAAAGAGTATTTCATATTTTAGAATCTAATGTACTCTCTCCCAATTGCTAGCTGTTTTATTCTTTTTTGAATACCACAGGAATCCATCTACATGGGGAGCAGGACATTCATCTCATTTTTGTCCCACACTAGGAATAGATGAATAGAATGTCAGAAGCAATGAGAAGGAAAATTACACAACATGTCTCTTATGAATATCTATAAAAATGCCCAGTGTCTTGTAGCACAGTGTAAGTGAAATAGAATGAGTAGGATCAGACAAGGCAGATGCGAACTCATGAATATGCCATTTGGGGGGGTGGAAAGTGTTTCTCAGCTCAAAACAAGTGTTCACTTGACCCTACTTCCCCTCAAGCCATAGTTCTATATCTCCTTATCTTTTAGGACAGAAATCCATATTCTCAAACATGTGGTGTGCACCCCCCACCTTGGTTCTTTTAAAAGAAAACAGCTTGTTTTGCAAAAGCCATTATGTACACGTAACCTATACATTAAAAATACAAATAATAAAGAAATGTGCCATCTACAAAATGTAATCCTCCCTCCTTCCTGCCTTTCAACCTTAACCTTAGAGGAAAATTTCTCCATTTCTTTTTAAAGTTCTATCTTTATCCAGATACATCTAAATGACATTTTTATAGCTCTATCTCTTAGCATGACAAATTTGTACAAAATGGATGGACTTCTCTATTTTGAAATGATGAGAATTTAGCACACTTCCATTAATCCTAACTTTCTGCAGGTTTTACTACTGAAATGAGGTTTGTTACATAAGACATCCATACACATATATTTGCATTTAAAAATAAGTATATTCTTGCATCGCTATCAATGAATATTTATGCATTTTCATATTTACTGGGATTTTGTAGTAGAGGTATTAAGGAAATGTTCCCAATCTTTCACCCTTACCTGTACCCATGCCCTTTTAATTTTTTTATTTTTTTAATTTTTTTTATTTTTTTATTGGTGCATTGTAATCATACATCTTGATGGGTTTCAGGGCCCAGGTCCTTTTAAATATGGCTTTGAAGCCCCTCTCCTCAAGCTATGGCATATATTCTGCTAATTTTCATATCCATGTAGATTTATAACTTATTATGCCCAATAGCATATAGAGGAATATATGTATGCCACTTCAGAATCTGGGTCTCCAAAGGCCTATGCATTCTGGTCCCTGATGCACAAGGATTTCATCGCTGCAATATGTCTAGGCAGGAAAGTGTGGCAGAAGGGACCACATGAAGAAAGTCCAGTGGTCCTACCCAACACTGTGTGTGACCCTCTCGCAATTAGTTGCCACCCAACATAACCAAGAGAGCCCACCTACATGCAGCAAAGTCAGCCACTTGTCCCCCATCTCTCCTAGAAAGCTCAGTCACCATCAGAAAAGTGACCTAGCTGCTATTTGGACTAGTGAGTAAAAATAAAATTCAAGTGGAATAATACTGAGGATTGGGTGGCTGCTTCTTATGAAGCATCATCACTAAAATGGAGAGCTGACTCATTCTCATAGTTTTTCAATCCTCTTTTCAAATTTAGTGAGACACTCTGACTCTACCATTGTGGTGTTTGAGAGCACTCTAAATGTTGTTGAGGTTTGATGTGCTCTAAATATTGTCAAGGCCTAATTTCCACTTGGAATTTATTTCCTGGCACAGGGATGGTAGTTCTCTTCTTCTTGGAGTTTAAGCTTCTTCCTCCTCAAGTTCCTTTTCAGTTTGGCTGAGTCTATTCTCAGAAAACGTATATGCAAAGGTACAAGAGAGATTTATTGAGTTTTACCATAAAGGAAATGTCTTTTCATCATTACACTAGGGTGCAATATGAGATGATTATATAATTCTGTATTTCAAATAATGTACTAATAATTATTGAAATAGAGCGTAACTTGCATTTTTCAATTTCTCCATTTTTAATATGCTTACTAGTTGACTATAATTATTATAGTGAGGTTCAAAATGATATAAACATGCATGCACACAGCACTTCTGTTTTTTGTTTTTTGGGTTTTTTTGTTGTTGTTTGTGTGTGTGTGTGTGTGTGTGTGTGTGTGTTACTGGGGATTGACTAAGTTACTAAATTGGCTGTGAACCTGCAGTCCTCCTCTCCTGTCTCAGCCTTCTAAGTACTAGGATTACAGGCAAGCGCCCACATGCCAGGCTCACACAGAACTTCTTACAGAGTTGAGGAAGGGGATTGAGGAAGGGTTGTGGGGAGGGGAAAAAGGAGAATTAACTTTTTTTTGAGAAATGGTTTGAAGTTGTTCTGACATTTATTGCATTTGATTTAACCAGATTAGAAGCTTTTTAAATATATTTATGGCATATCATGAGTATTTCGGGGGGGTGTTCTGAATTCTTTCTTGAGCTTGACCCTCAATTTGCCTTTTCGCTGAAAGTAATTGTTCTTTACTCCATTATTTTATTTTTCTTTTGATAATATATTTTTTCTATTTTCTACTACTAAAAGCATATGTTATTTATGTTTATTTTTGGCTTTCCTAGATAGATTTGTAATATGTATTTACTTGTCTTTTACATTGCTGTTTCTTTTTAAAGATTATTTCTCTCTACTCTGAAATGTTTCCTTTATACTATCAATTTTGTGCTGAATATTTTCTTTCATTAATTATCATTCAATACCTGTTTCCCCTTTTGCTTTTTTCTTAGCACTTATTATATTAGGAAAATTATAAATAATCTCTTTGAAAGTAATTCATTTCATTTTATCCTGACTCCTGGACCAAAGTTTTCTTTTCTGTATTCTTAGTTCTATCTGCATATCTTTGTGGTATTATATGATCACACCTATGGAATAGGAGATATGTTAAGATAGGTTTTTACTACAAATTTTCTCCAAACTTATCAGTATCTAATTTCTATTCAGAATGGGCCAAAAAGACTTTAAGAAGAGTGTAAGATGTATAAGAAGAATATAAGGTGAGATGGTAAACAATTACTTTCCCTGCTAAAATGATGATAATTCTCAAGGGGCATAATTGACACTTGGGATCACAGAACTTGATAAGTCAGATATACATATTTTTGTTATCTTGGAGTATACACTCTACATCACAGGAGGGGGTAGGGAAATTGGGCAGAACTGGCCAACCCATTCAACTGCTGCAGTGTTAATCCTCTAATCTATGACCCTGATAGTAACATTTTCCTCACACTTGTTCTTGCTATGTTCTAACTAGGTCACCATATATATGTACTTCAGTATGAAAAATGAATAGCTCACATACCCACTGCAACATCTCCTTCTGTAAGCTCTGAACTGCTGTATCTGTCATGAAGTTTATATCTGTCATTCATCACTCAGTAATCTATCTAAATCATTGTCTGCTGATATCCAACCTCTTTCTTCCAGTCAAAGCCTTCTATAAGATTTTGCTTATATTTCAATGGTTTTGCCATATTCTCTTATAATAATACTCATGACTTAACCCTTAGTCATCTTTGCTCATCTGGATTCCTAGCTACAGCCTTACTTGGTATTTTATACTGCATATAAGAGTCTCAGTCTACCTGATTTCTTACCAAACTAATAAATAAGAACAACTCTTTGTTGTTTCCTCCTGCTGGGTGCAGTGGCACACACCTGAAATCCTGGTGCTTGGGAGGCTGAGACAGGATGATCACAGGCCTGAGTTCAGCTTCAACAATTTAGCGAGACCCTCAACAAGTGAGTGTGACCCATTTTCAAAATAGAAAATCAAAAGGTCTGGGGGTGTAACTTGGAGTTAGAACACCCTCAGGTTCAACCCCAGTACAAAAAATAATCATCCTACAATCTCTCTGGAACTTTCTCAAATAGAATAATCTGATAATCTGATTAATTTATACTGCACACCATCTTTTACCAGAAAGTGTGTTGCCTTTGAGATTGAACTTGATCAGTGTATATTTTTGTCAATTAGAAAGGACCTCCATATGTTGGGAGTCAAGTATCTCTGTATTCTTGCTGAACTCCCAAACATTGTTCTGCTATTTCTGAAAGGCAAAAGACAAGCATGTGATAAGACACAGTGAGATTTAGTGGAAAGAATATTCATACATAACTGTGATTACCTCTGCCCCTACCTCCACTATATACACTGGAAAATTTGCTAATTTAATACTTGGCTTTAGAGGAAGGTTCTGATGGTTTACCTCAAATAAAATTGAAATAATTTTCTGTGAGAGACTAAAATAACTAATGTGGGTTCATTGATACAAAACCAGCCCGCCATTCTGGGTAGCCAGGCATGAAGGTCAGATTGTTGCACTCTTTTCCTAGAGGAAACCCTGACACTTGGCAAAGTCTCATAATACATATAGGACCCCAATTAATTCTCTTCTCAACTGCTTAAAAGTCAAGATTCACAAGGATCACCTGATTTTTTTTTAAATTCTGAAATCCAAATATCCAAGATACATGAAGGAGAAATAGCCTGGATCAGTTTGAAGAAGAGTGTATATTTAAAAAAAAACCCTTAAAATAAAAGCTCTTTAGTACTATCCTTAAATTTTTTATGTCATATCCATAAATCAGAATACAATGTTAAGATGAAGTAACACTCATATTTTTTAAAAATTCTGATTTAGAAATTAGTAAAAGAAGTAATCAGAAAGGATGGATTAGCTCCCCAAATCTCCTCAAATGAATCCCCCTCCCCCCAAAAAGAAAAAGAAAAATATAAGATGTTTTTGAAGAAACAAATTAACAAAGAATTAATCCAAGATATTATAATTCCAAAAGGAATTGAGAACAAGAGGATATTACATGTTTTTATGAAAAAAACTTCCTAAATTGAAGGGAAATATGAGGCTACAAATTGAAAGAAAATGTTAAGAGTGAATTTATAAAGAGCATGATGAGGCAATACCCAGAAATAATGTCAGAAAATAAGATAAAGGTTCCCAAAATCTTATAGAAAGTAAACAATTTATTGACAACTCAGTATGAATCGGACTGCCACTGAAGTTGTTAAAATGCTTGAGTGGATTAAAACAATGAAGCAACATTTTCACAAATATGAAAGAACTGAATTTATATTTAATCATATTATTATTCAAATATGGGAAAAGAAAAAAAATTTTTTGCCCTTGATGGATTAGGAAAATTTAACCCTGCACAATTTCCTGAAAAAAGATTAGAGGACACTTGCAGAAAAAATAAGAGAGTAGACCAAGAAGATGGCATAGTATACAGAAATATTGTAAACCTAGTAAACCAGTCAAAGAAAGACCCAGAATATCAACTCCACTGAGGCCTTAAAAAGAGGATATATGTTTTAGTAGGGGGGTTGCTGGGAAAAAGGGAACTTCTTAAAATAGTATTACTGAGAGTTTGGCTCATTTAAAGATATGAAATTATATGCTCAGAATATAGGAACAACAAATAGAAAATCAGAAAATTTCAATACACCCAAGAAATGGCCCAAGTTAAGACATGAAATAAATATACTACAAAGAAGTAATTTAATACTGATGTTAGCCAATGCATGGAACCAATGTGAAAATGAAAAATATTAGAATTATGGCAAATAAGATATTTCTTCTCCTAACTTTAAGTTAGAAATGAAGGGGGGGAAAGCTGCATGAGAATATATGAGACTTGTTTTTCCAATATGGCCAGACACTAGTTATATGTGTTTATTTAAATTTATGTAATTAACCTTTGATATAACTTAAAATTCATTTCTTCAGTCTCACTAGACATATTTTAAAGTTCTCAATAGCTACATGTGCTAGAGCTTAACATATCAGACATTTCAAAAACAGAGCCTTTTTACCAGCACAGAAATGCCTTATTGAGAGTGTTGAATAGAGTCATATCAATTAAATAAAAAAAAATGCAAATTAGTACTCTATATTTTAGGTATATTTCTGAGTCCACCTGAAATTCTGTTATAAGAAAGTTTCATAGTCTGGGGGGTGGGGTGAGGGCTTAAGAAGCAGTTTAATTCTCACAGTTCTGAGGCCTGGGGAGTCAAAGACCAAGGTGCCTGTAGATTCAGTGGGGTCTAGTGAGGGCGGTCCTCCTGCATGGGAGACAGGCATCTTCTCATTGCATCCTCACTAATCCTGTCCTTGGTGTGTGCAAGAGAAGAGAAAGAGAGAGGGGGCTCTGTTCTTTCTCTTCATATAAGGTTTCTAGCTCCATGATAAATTCTCCAGCATTATGACCTCCTCTAAACCTCACTATTTTCCAAAGACCTCACTTCCAAATGCCATCACATTGAGGATCAGGGCATCGACATACACATTTTGGGAGAACACAGTCCTTACAGTGGACTATATAGATACAGTATATAGAGAGATATAGTATATCTATGTCTGAATCTGAAGAGTATAAAGAAATACATCGAAATAATATTCACAAATTCATTGTATTTAATTATAACTTATGACATGCTATCATATAGCTTTCTCTTTAGATCAGCACCCACATTCTTTGGTTCGACTGAACTTTTCTGATAGGATGCTTCCTCTGTCCTTAAGTATTATCAAGCTGAAACAAATTCTGTAATCTTTCTTTCCTAAAGAGTCCTCGATTCTGAATTTTTAAAAATAATTATCTTAGAACTGTGTTCCTTCTAGTTCTGATGATTAAAAGTGAGAATTTTGCTAGGGCCTTAACACCAGTGTCCTGTTCTCCTTATATTTAACTTCATTCATTCTTCCCATTTATTTTGTTCTCCCCCAGCTCCTAGTTAGGATATTGATGGGGACCCTGCATTCTGGGGTGAATAATCTCCACCATTTTCTTTGACAAAAAGATTTAAGAGACAATTCCTGTCTTTCCAAGATCGAAGATTAAAGCAGTTATCTTAAATCACACTTAGAAAAGTTCTGTCTTCTATCTCTCACATATTTGGCCAGCTTTCTATCTTCCTTTGGTGAATTTTTTAATAAAAATGAACTGATAAGGATTATTTCCATGATAAAAATGTTTGTGGCTTCTTTACCCCTTGGTTAAAGCCTACAAAAAGCATTTGGCACTAGAGCATGTAGCTTGTGCCTAGGGTTTTTGCTTTTGTTTATGTTCCTTTTTCATCCTCTATTTATTTCTCAATATCTGGCTCCTACATTGTCCTTCACAGCTTTGCCAAGAAAATAAAATTAATCTATCTTTATTCAGTAAAAAATTTATATGTAGCCCATTATAGCATAGAATAGATTATTAAATAACCTTTACTTGTTCCCCAAGCCAGAATGTATATTTTTAATGAAAAGTGTTCACATCAATTTTGTTTACACACAGTATATAGAAAATGGCTGGAAATATGGAGAATTTTCATTAAATGTCCACTAATAAGGCGGATTAATTCACGTGACAATGGCAAGGGGGAGAATAATACAACTTATTCCAGTGGCTTCATATTTTTCTGTGTTTAGTATTTTTTTCTTAAATGTGTTGCACACATTGTGGATCTCTGTCCAATAGGTTTGCAGCACATTGAATGTAGTGATTACCTGTTTGTATAGTAAATAAAGATTACCTGTATATGCTATTGTAATTGGCATCATACAAAATGATTATGATCAAGATAACAAAAAATCCAGTTTAAATATAGGAAAAGTAATAGAAGTAAGTCAAAGAAAACTCTCTATCCGGGCATGGTGGCACACACCTATAAACCCACTAATTGGGAGGCTGAGACAGGTGGATTATGGGATTAAAACCAGCCTCAGCAACTTAGCAAGACTCTAGCAACCAAGTGAGATCCTGTTTCAAAATCAAAAATTTCTAAAAAAGGGCTGGGGGTATAGCTCGAAGGTAGAATGCTTCCGGGTTCAATCTCCATTGTCACACACACACACAAAAAAGAAAACTTTCTTCATCAAATATTAGAACATTGTTTACTAGACAATTTTAATTTCATTCATCTTTTCTTGCCCAATAATATAGTAGCATATTTCCACTAATTATCAAAAAAAGAATGCTTAGGGATCTATGCCTTTTGATGGCAGTGGAGTGCTTTCTGACTATGTTGAAATTTTGTTGAAATGCACACTGAATTGTAAAGGGATGTGGCAAGTAGTCAGTGGACAAGGATCACATAATCCAGGTACAGTTCAGGTCATTTACAATCCAACATGCACTGAACATTCACAGTGGGCAAAGCCTTCTGTCTGCCCTTAAACTCCAATCAGAAAATAGCATCCTGATTCCCTGCTCTCCTCCACCCCACGCTAATATATTCTCTTCACTGCACTTGATGAAACTATGTAGGCCATCACTAACGAATAAGAACAAATAAATATTTTCCTCTGCTCAGTTTTTCATTCTTTATACTGATATAGCACAAAAGTCTAAAAAATATTAGTGTGTATATGTGTGGGTGTGGGTGTGCACACACTCATGCATCTTAGATACATTCTTACTCTTTCCAGGCATCAGTGTGCTTAATTGAACTCACTTTTAAAATTGTTCAAAGGATAAATAGCATCTTTTCATTATTCTTTTATCAAGGTACCGTAATTATACATCAGCATGAGGTTCAAGTGACACAAACATACATGCACACAGCACTTGGTGTGTTTCCCTCCTGTGATAGTTAATCTAAGTTGTCAACTTGACCTGATCATGACACACCCAAGATTATGTGATTTTGGGTGTGTAACAGCAGATTAAAGAGAAAGCCCTGCCCTGAATGTAGGCAGCAGAATTCTGATAGGTGCGGACTTAGATAAAAATGGAGAAGCCGCGTAGAGTGTGTGCGACTCGTTCCAAGGAAAGCGCATCTGCTCTCGCCTGAGAC
>PVJS01009581.1:37384-50127 GCA_004027185.1 Glis glis
TGGACTGGGACTGAATTAGTGGTTGCTCCAATCCTAAGACTCCAGCTCTTAGACCGTTCGACCAGCTACTGGTTCCTCTGACCCTCCACGTGCAGTCAGAACCTGGGACTACATTGCTGCAAACTGTAAGCCATCTGATAAATCCCTTTTTTTAAAAAAATATACTCATTCTGTGTATTCTGTTAATCTAGAGAACCCTTTCCAATACACCTCCCGATCCCACCCTGCTACCTAGTCTTCCCCCAGCATCAGCATCTTTTTTGGTAATGTCTGGGGCTGCCTTAGTCAGAAATCTTGCGATTTCCTACTCAATTTGTCTGAAGAACGTCTTGGCATAAGTGCTGAGACTTGCTCCAATCATGTAAATGTCTCTAGGAGGTAGTCTGGTTAAGCCAAGGGAATAATGATGGAGAAAGAGCCAAGTTATTAAACAGAGTAGATTCAATGATGAATGCTGTAAACCCATAGGAAGCAGAGAAATGTAAGGGATATGCAATATTAGAATTTATCCATATGTAGAGACAACCATTCCCTGCCCTCCCTCCTCCTTCCCCTCAACCTACCCATCATGACATAGAGAGAAAGAGAAAAAATCTAAAGATTTAGAGCTTTTGTAGTGGAGTGAGCCATTTTTGTTTTAACCAATGGACATTCTGATAATGGTGACCAGGATAGCTATCTTTATTATTTTCTATTGTTCATGCTGGGCTCATCATTTCCCTCCTCTATTCTTGAATAAGTGTTGAGGAATGAAAAATAAAATTAACTATAGAGTAACTGTTTGTATCCAAAGAAAAGTGCTCAAATTTTAGGAAACTTTTTTGGGGATGTGCATTGGCTGTAACTCAATGTTACAAAATGATCTTATGTTTCCCTCTGTGTTAATCATCCTAATTTCAGGGTTTTAATAAATCAGCTTAGTTATAAGAAAGCTTCTTAAAACATATCTCCTTTCTACTATTAAACCATAATTCTTCATCTGCTTTCAATATTTATAGTGATTTGTATTTTATTAAAACCACATCTTATAGAAGCCAGCTTAGCTTTATATAAAGACAAAATTTAATGCAGGGAGAAATTAGACGTTCAGCATTTAATGAAGCAGTATCAGGGCATATTAATGTGAAAAAGTTTGGTCAAGTTAAACAAGACATACTTAACCTCTAAATGGCTCATTAGCTCACATACTGGCACTCTGAACAGCAATGGAGAAATTAAAATGCTCTGCCCTGTGAAGTCATTCTTATCAGTAATCTCAGTGTGGCTTGTGGTTTACACTAGGATGTCACAGAAATTCACAGCAGGCAGCCTTCCTGGAGGAAATAATGATGATCAGACCTAATTTTCTACAGTTCTAGGAAATACTAGAAACCAGAAAATATATAGCCAAAAGCATAGTTAATAAGTAGTAAGACATATCCCATTTAGTTTAAAGTAATCGTATAATCTTTAGATTATTAGTGTCATCTTGATTCACTTCATGCCACTTTGATATCTCTTTGGCCCCATTAGACATTAGAACAAAACAAAAACAAAAATAAAAAAAATACCCACAGTAATGTAGCTAGAAACGCCTGCTTTGGAAATTTAGTCCATGAATTGAATCCATGCTTCATTATTTTCTAGCGCTGTAAGCTTAAGCAATTTATTAAACTTTCCTAGATTGAATATCACAGCTTTTATATCATCATCATCATCATCATCATCATCACCATCATCCTAAATAGGCAAATATAGCACACAGTATTTGTGCCCTATACCCTATGCCTTTGACCTATCACACATTTCAGCTCCATCTATGGTAGATTTCCAATATTTCCTCTTCCTGTCTCACCTCAAGTGCCTGCCGAGATCCTTATCTTTTCTGCTTCCTATTTCTTTTTTGCCTTAAAAAAGAAGCTTGTTCAGATACACTATACCCTAAGAAGACTCAGGGAGTGGGGAGGCAGATACGAGAAGAGGTGAGCCTCGGGGCACCTCCAGCTCCTGGGCTGTGGAGGTCCTGTATGGTTGGATATTCTGTGTGAGTCCTCACAGGGATCACAGAAAGGCACTGAGTCCTATTTGCCAGTTTAATAACTCAGCTGAGGCTCTTTCCCCCTTCCTCATCTCGCTACTGCCCCACTCTACTCTATCTCCCCTTCCTTACTCTTGCTTTTCTCAAATTCTCTGTATCCAAGCCCTCGAATGAGGTTTTCCTTCTGTGGCCTCATACCAGAGAGCCGTGTCCTGTCATTACCGCTGTCGTCATCTCCACTGCCCTCTCCTTTATTTGTTGTTATCATAACTAATTAGCATCATAACGATTTGATGTTTATATTCATAGTTTATTACAGGAAAAATATGATTTTCTTAGAACAGGTAGAGACTGTAGTGACTATTTATTTGACACACTAGAATGCAATATGAGAAAATCAGACCATTGTAAGTGGTGCATAGCCCACTGGTGGTTGCTTGTGGTTCTGTTGGATTTGAATAATGCAGACTCTATTATAGTTTGCTGAATTACTATGATACTCTTTTTCTTTCCTGAACTTAATCTTATTGTAATGATGAGAAAAGTCAAATGGTTTCTGCCAAAAGCATTTTTAAAAGCACAGAGATAGGTAATATTTTTCTAACAGCAGTTGGCCTGATCATGTTTATTTATCTTCAAATATACATAAGTACTTGAGGTGGGTGATTTTATTTCTATACTGGAAGATAAAATTATATGTCATAAAGTATGCTATATCTTAAACTATTTATTGCCTCAGATCAGTGTTCCCCAGGATGACTGTTATAGTTTGGATATGAAGTGTCCATCAGAGACTATGTGTTGAAGCCTCAGTCCAGTGCAGCAAGGTTCAGAGGTGGAACTTTGGGGAAGTGATTGGATCATAAGGATCTCATCAGTAGATTAATCCATTGGAAGCTGAGTAAACTCCTGGAAGTTGGTGGAAAATGTAGGCAGATGGAACATGATTGGAGAAAGCAAGGCACTTGGGGCCATGCCCTTCGGGAAATACATCCTGTCCTTGGCCCCTTCTTCTTCTCTCTGCTTCCAGGCTGCCATGAGCTAAGCAGCTTTTCTCCATGACACACATATGTCAGGATGCTCTGCTTCAGGTCAGGCCCAAAGCAGCGGAGCCAGCAGGCCATGGACTGAAAACTCTGAAACTGTGAGCCAGAAGAAACCTTTCTCCTCCAAGCTGTTTGTGTCAGGTATTTTGGTTACAGTGATGAGAAGCTGATTCACACAACTGTATATCATCTACTCATCATATAGCAACCTACATTTTTATCTCTTTTTTCTTGTTCTAAAACAAATTACCAAGGTGGGCATGGTGACACAAGACTATAATCCCAGTACTTGGGAGGCTGAGAGAGGAAGATTGGAAGTTTGTGGCCTCTTAGCAATTTAGCCAGACCTTCAGCAACTTAGTGAGATCCTGTTTCAAAATAAAAAATAAAAATGGCTAGGAGTGTAACTTGGATGTGCAATGCCCCTGGGTTCAATCCCCAGTACTCATAAATAAATAAGTAAATACACAGTTATCAATCCAACATATATTTAAATTTAGATCAATAAGAGAATTATTTCATAGGGACTTACTTTAATTTTTTTAATCATAAGACTGATTTTAAAATTATTATTTATTTATTTGAAATCAATAAATCTCATCTAGTCATATTCTATGTGAGATGCAATATATAAGAATGAAGAGCAGACTACATCATTTTAATAGCCTTGAGATTCATCAAGTTCTGAATAAAAGAACACATATCTAATACTAAAGAACATGAATCACTTAGTGTTACTGCTACCTGTTGAATAATTCCTTACATGAGATACATGCACTGTGCCACACAGTAATCTGAGTTCTGTGGGTCAAAGATGTGAAGGATAGATTCACTTATGTTAGGCCATTTTAGGGAAAAATACCAATTAATGGATACATGTACATTTTATAATTTTTTCCATGATAATATCTATTAAAATCATGTGTAAAAATAGTACCTGGTGATGATCATGAAAATTTCATGAAGAGATTGCATTTGAACTGGATATTGAAAAATAAGAAGTAAATTTAAAGTATAGGTTTTTGAGGAGAGAATTTCAAATAAAACAAATCCATGTACCAGAGATGTGCTGGAGGAAAAAATAATACTGTAATTAAGACAATGCATAATTTAGTAGGATATATTGTAAAAATCTAGAAAGATCAGCTGGGTGCAGTGGTGCAACCTATAATCCCAGTATTTGGGAGGCTGAGGCAGGAAGATCACAGCGTGGAGGCCAGCCCTGGCAACTTAGTGAGAGCCCGTTTCAAAATAAAAATAAGAAAAAGGGTTTGGGGTGTTGTTCAATGGTAGAAAGCCTTTGGGTTCAATCCCAGCACCACAAAAAAGAAGAAGGAAGGAAGGAAGGAAGGAAGGAAGGAAGGAAGGAAGGAAGGAAGGAAAGAAGGAAGGAAGGAAGGAAGGGACAATTGGGCCAAATTGCCACAGATACTATGATTTACACTAACATTTTTGAAATTCATTCTGTTTCTGTGTTTTGGTTTTGGTTCCACCAGTTATTTGAAGAGAATTATTGACATCTTTAAGTATAAAAGTATTTCTATCTATTTCTCTTTACAGTTCTCAGGTTTTTCTTCATGTATTTTGAAGCTATTTTATTAGGTGAATAAACATTTTCTATTGCTATGTCAAAAAAAAGTAAGAAATTCATTCTGTATTTAATGAAAAAGCTATTTGAAGTAGATATCTTCTTTATTTAAGATACCACTTTTGGATTTCTCAAGAACTTCTCAGAAGATCATTTATTTTGTTCCTTTTTCCAATTAAACTCTGTCCTGAGGTAATAATCTCTTCTAGCCTCACAGTGAACATCTGTCTTAGTCCTTTTGTCCTGCTATAACAAAATATCTGAGACGGGATAATTTATAAAGAACAGGAGTTTATTTTCTCAAAAATCTAGAGGCCGGTAAATTCAAGATGAAGGCGTCGGCCATTCAGTTGTCTGTGAAGGGCCGCTCAGTGCTTCCACAATGGCACCTTGCTGTTGAATCATCCAGAGAGGAGAAACTGAGTTATTTTATGATGAAAGGAAAGATGAGGTGTAAAGGGACAAACTTCCTTCATCAAACCCTTTTACAAAATGCCTAATTACATGCATGAAGTCATACCTTTTTATTTTTTTTTTGCTTTTATTGGTGCACTATAGTCTCATATCACAATGAAATTCAAGTTGACAGTAATATACATGCACACAGCACTTGGTGCACCCCTCATCTTCCCCCCCCAATACAGAGTACTGAGATTGACGTTGGTATATTCTCATGTGTACACATGGTCGATGGTAGTAATGGTAGTAACTCCATTAATGAATTTCATTCTTCCCCTTCCCCTTTCCTGACTCCACTGAGGCTTCTCCACTATTGTCTGGAGGCCCTTGGGTATCTTCATTACTCCCTAGCTTGCACATGTTAGAGAAAGCATATGACCGTTCTCTTTCTGTGATTGGCTGATCTCACTTAACATAATGCTCTCCAGGTCCTTCCATTTTCTTGTAAATGATATTATTTTGTTCTTATTTATTGCTGAGTAGAATTCCACTGTGTGTAAGTTTCCCATAATTTTGTGATCAATTCGTCTGTTGATGGATACCTAGGTTGGTTCCATATTTCGGCTATTGTGAATTGTGCTACTATGAACATAGGTATGCATAAATTGCTGTAGTTTTCTGGTTTCAAAGGTGCCAGACACATACAATGGAGAAAAGACAGTCTTTTCAACAAATGGTGTTGGGAAAACTGGTTATCCATCTGTAGAAAAATGGAACTAAATCCTTACCTCTCACCATGCACAAGAGTGAACTTGTGATGGATCAAAGACCTGGAAGTTAGACCAGAGACTGTGAAATTACTAGAGGAGCGCATAGGTTCAACACTCCAACATATAGACACAGGTAGAAACTTCCTTAACAAGACCCCCAAAGCCCAGGAAATTAAAACAAGAATTACTAAGTGGGATAGCATTAAACTAAAAAGTTTCTGCACATCAAAGGAAACCATCAAGAGCCTAAAGAGAAAGCCAATGGAATAGGAGATCTTTGCTAGCTATCCCTCTGACAGAGGTCATACCTTTTAATGCTGTTGCATTAGAAATGAGTTTCAACATGACTTTTGACAGTAACACCACTGTTCAAACTAATAGTCTGTTCAAACAAATGATGGTGAAATCTAGACATTTACTGCAGTATTTTTACCTGAAAGAAAATCTACACGTCTACCTACTTAATGCACTTCCACAAATTCTAAGAAATTCTAATAAATTAATTTTAAACTGTCCCATTGACTTCACTCCTAAATCAGTATATCACTGATAATCTCCCATTTCAAGAACTGCTGTCAACCCTGAGCTCCTGAGCCAGCTCAGAGGATGTCTTCTCATCAAGAAAACAGCCAATAATACCACCCCATGATGTGCTATAAAGATTAAATGAAATCAGAGGTATACAAAGGCCTGCATTTAAATGACGTACTCAGAAGGGCTGACAGGGGCAGTGGCAGAATAGAGCCCAGCACCAGGCCCAGGACAAATACCGCCCAAGTGGTTTTGTTGTTGTTTTGTTATTTGTTTTATCAGAACCAAACTGATTCTGATGCCTGTTCCTGCATTTCCCAAGTGTGTGATCTCCAAATGGTTTAGGAGTTTGCCTTTGAATAATGTACTAATTTGGAAGGACAGACTGCAAGAGACAGGAGAGCTGTCTACGTCCCTGCCCATGGCTGTGAGCTCACAGAGGCTGCAGGTTTTACGTGGACAGCATCAGGACCCCCTGTCTCTCCAGTCTGCTGTGACTTAGGAGTGCTGTGTAAGCTGGAAGGAGCTGTCCACAGAGAAAACCCTCAGCCCCACTGTCTTCCCATCAGTTTGACCTAAAACTGTAAGAAGTATCTGTTTCCCACGACCACCCAGTGCTGAAGCATCAGAGATTTCTGCTTTAAAATTAATTTTTCAGCCAGGCGTGGTGGCGCATGCTTGTAACCCCAGTACTTGGGAGGCTGAGGCCGGAGGTTCCGGGTTAGCCGCCAGCCTCGGCTACTTAGTGAGGCCCTCTGCAACTTAGTGAGACCCTGTTTCAAAATAAAGAATAAAAAATAGGGCTGCAGGTGGAGCTCAGAGGCAGAATGCCCTTGGGTTCAAACCCCAGTACCATAATAAATAAATAAATAAATAAATAAAATAATTAAAATTAATTTTTCAGAGTACTGAAGAACTGCTGGCGAGTAAAGGATTTATTTGCACTGTCCAGAAAAAGAAGGTGGTTCCTGGTTCTGTTTTCAAAAGTATATGTTGGGTTTTGTTCTGAGTCCTCGCCTCAGGCCCCTGGAAGCTTCTTGGGCAGCTGCACACTTGCCCAGCCCCGGGAGCTCCTGGAGTCTCCTTTGTGGTTTCCTCCCTTCCAGAGGTGTCCCTTGGGTCTCACTTGTTTGATAATTCAAAATTCTTCCTTCTTCCTCTGGGTTCCAGAAACCTGTGAAGTTGAACCCATGCGGGTTAGCACTCACCTGGCTGGTGGCTTCAGTAAAATTGATCTGATTTGAACTTAGGGAAAAAAGTAACTACCATCCACATACACACACACACACACACACACACACACACACACACACACGCTCACAGTTGCTCAAGCTCAAAATCAAACAAATCTGTAATTGCCCTTTCTGCAGCACCTCACACACTTTCCACTCCACTCTACTAAGGGGTCCTGCTGATTTCCCTTCCCAAAGCATCATGATCACTTTGAACCACTCTTCCCACATGTGTCCTAGTGACCACCGGATCTCCTGGGCCAGTGGAAGAATCTCTTCACTGGCCTTACCTTTCATTCCTCACTCCCTCAAATCGGCTCATCAGCATGTAATGAAAGAGACACTGTAAATATGTGCTGTAGTGTTTCCTATACTATTTTCTTCCTTGTTCATACTGTCTCTCTGGCTGCTCCTTGGATTCTAATACTCTGCCCAAGATATGTTCATGAGTTTCTTTATCTCATGAATAAACTTTGATCAGGAATTAGTTCCATAGTAAATATTTACATTTTATTTTTCGATAAAATTTCCTATCATTTTTCTTTTTTTTTTTTTTTTTGCGGTACCAGGGATGGAACCCAGAGGCGTTCTTCCTCAGAGCTACACCCCTGGCCCTATTTTTTATCCTTTATTTGGAAATCGGGTCTCACAAAGTTGCGGAGAGCCTCACTAAGTAGCTTAGTCTGGCCACCTATCATTTTTCTTACAGTTATTCTTCATTTTACTATCATCCATGGTTTTATCTTCAACATTTTACTACAATTAGCTATATTTTATTATAATTAGCTGTATTTTTAAATTATATTTGTTTACCATCTGTAAACCTGTAAATGTTAATCCTTTGACAATAGAAAACATGTTTATATGATTTCACTGCTATATTTTCAGCATCATAATATCACACTATTTTGTGTGTATGTGTATATGTGTGTATGTGTGTGGTGCTGGTGATTAAACCCAGGAGCATTCTACACCCAAGACACATGCCCACACCTTTATATTTTTTGTTTTTGAAACAGGGTCTGGCTAGGTTGCTGAGAATCTCACTAAGTTGCTGAGGCTGGTTTTAAACCTGTGATCCTCCTGTCTCAGTCTCCCAAGTATTGGGATTACAGGTGTGCATCACCACACCCAGCTCCACACTATTTACATAGTGAAAAGATGCACATCCTGGAGATAACCAGGATACCAATGAAAACCCAGACAAATACAGGGCCCAAGCTTCAGAGAAAAAGATGCTTCTCATTGTCCAAATGCCCAGAAGAATTGCACACCCCATAAAAGGCGTTTCATAAGCCTTATTTGAAGAACTGAATAACCTATGTTAGAAAAAGAAAAGATTTGCAGGTAATAAACGTCTCCCAGCAAGTATATGTTGTGGTAACATCCAAAATGTTCCCAAATGCCATGAGAGAGCAAGTACACAGGGCAGCTGTGCTACTAGATGTCACCATATGGCTTTTAAGGGTCAAAGTGATCCTTCAACACGAGTCAAAGGTGTTAAAAAAAAACAACTGGGCTCTGTCTTCAGGTAAAACGAAGGATAACAACAAGGAAGTCCTGGAGAATTTCAAGCTTATCACAAAGACCAACTTTCTAACTTTAGGACATTTTGCCACTCTTTGTGAAGAAGCATAAGGTTTCCCTTAAAACTGCATTTTGGATAACTAGACATTAGCATTTGCCATAATGAAGAAAAGTTTACATGTTTTTTCTGCGCCTAAGTGGTTTTGTGATCTGGGTCAAAATTTCTTAATGGACGACTGGGTAAAAATGTCTTAATGGACTACTGAAATGATGATGTTGCTGCTGCTGGTCCTAATGAAGATGCTGATGACGATCATGATGAGGATGGTGATATTACTGAGTTTCATTTTAAAGAAAGGCTTTATCTAATATACGATGCCAAGAAATGTGTCTCTCATATTTATAGCTACGTAAATGCGTTATTTCATTTAAAATGCCGACAAAATTGTTCCTCCTGCCTTTGTATGTATCAGATATGCAAGATGTTCCACAGATTTTGTCAGAAAATGCGCGTGATACTATCTTTCTGTCAAAAATTGTCCTGAGCATATACTGCGGCAATAACTCTGTCCTGGTTTCAATTAGAAATAAAACCAGTCATTAAGCATTAAAACCACTCACTTGGCTTAATTGCCATACTTACATGATTTCTCATTAAGTTTGACTATCTGGAGATGGTTGCTGATAGAGAAGGACTTCCTCTTTTATGTCTGTTCATCACCTGCTCTGAAACTAATTTAGATTCATAGAAAAAAAATGGCAGTTTTTACAGCCTGATTCCCACCCAGCATAGTTCACAAGATTGTCAAAAAAATCCATCCCCAATGAACTTGCATAATTGAGCATTCACATAATTTTAGACTAGTCCAAAATTGGAGGGCAAGATTCTGGTTTACTCCCTCAAAGATGCTGTCCTAAACATATTTTATAATTTTCTTGGTTGCCAGCTTAAAAATCGTGCAATTATTGATTACCTATTTAATTTAAAAAGATTTGGGTTACTTAATAATTAATTCATATTTTTAAACTTTATTTATGTCCTGGTACACTATAAATTCTGATAACCATAAATTGTATAGAAGTCTATTGCAGTATATATTAGAAAACGGAGCATACATATATCTCTCATTTTTGTTTCCTATTATTCATAAACATTTCTTGATATCTCAGATGTCTCCAAGGAGTTAGTGTGTACTTCATGTTTTGCTAAGGAATATCAAGACTTAAATGACATAATAGTTAAAATTTGAATGTATACAAAATCTCTTTTGTAGGATATAAAATTTTTTAAAGTACTTGGAAAGAAGCACATGGCTAACTTTTGAGTTGGTAGACACTTTAGAGAGTCAACCTTAGCTCTTATGCTCACATCGAACTTTTTGACAATACTGAAAGATGAGTACCCCAAAAAAAAAATAACACCTATCCACTCCCCTTCAAGGTTCAGAATTACTGGAGTAGGGATGACTTTTAAATGAGATAATGATTGTTAAAATAATGAAGAAAAATTGTGATAGCTATTTTATGAAACATAGAACAAGTCTTTGGAGAGATCATACTACTTGACCTTTCTTAAAACATTATTGCCATTTATATTTTATATGAAATCTATTTGCTCATTTTAATATTGCATTTCCCCTCTGATGCCATAAAATCTTTACTTCTTGTATTGAGCCTTATTTGGCAAATCTGGTAATTCAATTATGAAGAATGATCTATGTTTAAGAGTAAGGGTGCCAAAGTCTCAGAAAGAGAGTACATGCTAAGAAGAATATAATTCAACAACTGGCCAATAAGAAATTATTTTATTTCCTAGAAATGAAGTAATACCAGTGAGGAAAGAATACAGGAAACTTTAGTGGAATGAAAATAACTCTTGAGGGGATTCTTGTTAGCAATTTCTATGAACCTTCAAGGGAAAACTTAAAATTTTGAAGATTTTTGAAGATTTTTTTCAGTTCTTGCACCTTCTGTTTTACTAATAGTAATAAATTCGAATTAATATGCTGATGTCAGAAATCCAGAACATAGAATGCTTAACAGAAAGTTTTATTTGAAATAAGTTGAAATCACAGACTGTCTATGGTAAATGTTACATAACCAATGGAGTGACCTAAAATGTTCTATCCTAGTCTATCCTCATCTTTTGTCACTGCAAGGGCTACTTTATAGTCAAGCATTTTGCCTAAAAGGACTTCAATCCAAACTAATGCGCAAGTTAGTAAATGCATCAGGTGTAACCTAAGCACATACCAACTCCAGTGCGACTGAAACAACTGTGCAGAGTGAGATGTTAACAAACAGTTATCAAAAGCAAAAATCCTGACTACATGGCCTGAGGTTACATTTCAATGATGCATGTAAACTGGGTCACGAAGTTAAAAAATGATAAACTCAGCAGTTTTAGAAGTACCTGAAGAGTAGCTCATTTTTAGTTGCCATGTTAATGTTTTCTGCTCTGGCTGGATTTATTGTCCATGTGAAATATGTTAGATCACTCTATGAAATTTAAAAGAGCACATATAAATAAAATTTATTAAACTATTATTGCAGGACTGTTTAAACCTATTTATAGATTGGAATTTTTCAATTTCAAGGGAGGTATTGGCATATTTCTGTGTAAAATGCTATAGTATTTGTTATATTAAAAACAATAACAATGACCACTACAGGTATGGATATTCCAATTAACATCAATGTTTCATGGGGTTTTTTTTTCCAGCAAATTTTCAACAAAACAAAACAAAATCACTTCAGTAGGTGAACCTAATCATAGAAAAGTCATTTAAAAGGAAATATAATCAACAAAAAAAAGGAAATGACATTGCAATGAGACTGCCTAATGAAATGTAGCAAATTTAAAATACAAGTAATGTCTTCACTTTGGGAACACACACCCTATACACAGTAATAGTAGCATGTGAAAAACAACCTTGGACCATTAAATAAATACACAGTTAGAACATTCCTCACTTATTAACTAGTACAGTTAAATATGTGAAATATAAAGAGAATAAAGTATGAATAAGAGAGAAACATAGTTGAATGAAGTTCTAACCCTTTTGAAATTTTCTAATACATAAAGATTTAGGATGTATATTTTCATTGTTTTCAAGAGTTCTAAACATAAATAAAAATGACGTAAAAGTAATTGTAATGGTTACAAATTGCTAACATTGTAATTACATTTATTTTTTTTCAAGGCACATATAATTTAATATCAAGAGTGTAATACAAAAGACCCAAATACAATGAAGGAACACATTCCCACATTAACACCAACGACAATGCTCTTTTAACATGTGCCTGTTGAATGGGATGGGGGTTTCATAAAGTTCACTACTGGAAAAAAAAAAACGCAATCTCATCACAGCCAATATCTTTATACCATCTAGTTGTGAAATGAATGTTTATAATGCTTCAAACAGTTTAACCCTGAAGTTTGATACCACACCTTCATGTTTGTACAGTCCTGTTAAGATTATCTACAATTTTTGCAACCATTCAAAGAACAAACCATTCATTAAAACCACATTGATTTAAGGCTCCATCAAATAAAATAGAGCCCTAAGCTAAATGGTTAAATATATATACTACTTGTACTGACATCTATTATTTGATCTTTTTTCATGA
>PVJS01009582.1:0-50020 GCA_004027185.1 Glis glis
TTTTGAGACCGGGTCTCACGAAGTTGCAGAGGGCCTCACTAAGTAGAGAGAGAGAGAGAGAGAGAGAGAGAGAGCGTGCGTGCGCGCCTGCGTGCACATGCACAAGCTGAGGCTGGCCACGAACCCGGATCCTCCGGTCTCCGCCTCCCAAAGTACTGGGATTACAAGCGTGTGCCACCACGCCCGGCTTCTCTCTCTCTCTTTACTTAGTGAGGCCCTCCGCAACTTCGTGAGACCCGTGAGACCCGGTTTCAAAATGAAATATAAAAAATAGGGCCGGGGGTGTAGTGTGGAGGTAGAACACCCCTGGGTTCAATCCCCGGTACTGCAAAAAAAAAAAAAGTTCAACATCTAATTAGCATATAACCTGTGAATTCCAACCCATAGGTATATACCCCAATAGTGGAAATAGATCCTCAAATCTCCGTACAATGTTCATAGCAGTACTATTCACAGTGGCCAAAAGGCAGAAACAACCCACATTCATCAGTGGATGAGATGCAGTATATACATACAATGAGACACTGTTAGGTCATAAAAAGAAATTGAAGTACCCATATATGCTACAGCACGGATGAACCTTGAAATAATGATGCCAAGTACAATTAGCCAGACCAAAAAAATCATGTAGCATATGATTCCGCTCTCCATAGGCAAATCCATACAGACAGAAACCATACTGGTGATTGTCAGGGGCTCAGGGAAAAGAGCGCATGGGGAGTAGCTGCTTAATGGGCGCCGGGTTTTATTCTGGAGTGATGGAAGTGTTCTGGAACTAGGCAGAGGTGATGCTTGCATAACATTGTGAATGTAATAAATGCTTCCACGCTGTTCACTTTTAAAGAGTTAACTTTATGTGAATTTCACCTCCACTTAAAAAAAATCTAGGTTTTCTCTGGGGAATTGGTTGGTCTTGGACAGAGAACCCTTACTATTACCAGTAACATTTCTAAGGCCCAACACTTCTAGGCCGGAGAGACTCACGGTACTGAGGCTGTGTGGCAGATAGGGCCAGAGGATGGATGCATAGCTTGTAGGAAGGCTATTTCTTCCCCAGACAGACCCTTCTTCAACTGAGCCACCCCCTTCTGCCTCCCCGGGGGAGCCACAGTCCTGCTAGTGTAGGGCTGGCTAGGTCCTGGGAAAGAGGGCCTTCCCTGCTTGGTGCACCAACACCCAGAGGCCCGGAGCAGCCCTGCAGATGGAGAATGTCAGGGGACGGCTGCGGCCCTGGGCTCCGCTGTATCCACGGGACTGCTGGGGCTGCCCTGCTCTGGGAACTCCCAGGGCAGGAGCAGAGGATGGGCTCTGTGGGGCTGCCCCTCCAGAAGGTGCCTGCAGGGGCTGGGACATTTATTAGCAGGGAGGGAGGGAGGGAGGGGCTCTGCCAACGCAGCAGGCCAGAGACCACAGCCAGAGGCCCCTTCCCTTCATGCCAGATGGCCCTGTTCAACATCTGGCCTGGTCTTGGATAAAAACACCCCTGCCTGCAGGGCCCCTGAAGAGCTCACTCCGGCCAGGGCATGCTAATGGAGATTCAGTCCCCAGAGCGCTGAGAGCTGGAGGGCCCATGGAAAGCAGCTCAGACAAAGCGGGTGACCTGGTGACGTGTTATTCAGCTCAGGGGAGCCCCTGCTCACAGGCACCCTGTCCCTCCAACACCAAGCTGGGGTACTGCAGGGGCTGTGAGCAAGAGCTTGAGTAACTGCTAGAAAACAGGACCCTGCCGCAGGGCACCTCCACCCATCAGCATGTTGGGGTACCCATCCCTCTCCCAGAGCAGCGCAGTGCTAGAAGCTCTGGACTGTCTGTCTGTCTGTCTGTCTGTCCTTCTCACTCACTGGACGCCTCTGTCTGCCCAGCTCTCCAAGTCTCTGGGTTTCCGTGGGCGATCGATTCTCTGCTTGTCTCTCATTTCATTCTATCATCCCACTTTATCTTCTCTGAAGCTTTTTTCTCTTTCTTTAAACAATTCTTGATCCTCTTCTGGGAGGGAAAGGTCCAAACGTCAGGGAGGGTCTGGGGTCTCCCTGGCCAGACACACTGACTTCCTTGTCTCGAGAGTCTGCCATGTGATAAGGTCCCCTTGGATTTTTATATTGGCCCCAAACCACTGCAGTCATCTTGATTCTTCTCCCTAACATGTCTCCTCCTTGCCCGCTCCATGCCCACACACCCGGTGCAGGCCCTTTCAGCTCTCTGCATCCTAGCAGCAGCCAGCCGCCTTCTAATCTGCTTCTCTGCCCCAGCTGCTCCCTCTCCAGTCCACCCCAGCAAAATCCCCAAATCTTTGCCTGCTTCAGTGGTTCTCAGAGTGTGGCTCCTGGACCAGCTCATCAAGCATCCCCTGGCAGCTGGTTAGAAATGCAAATTCTCAGGACACATCGCAGACCTACTGATTCAGAAACTCCGGGGGAGGGCCCGGCGGTCCGTGTTTTAACAAGCTTTCCAAGTCATTCCGTTGCCTGCAAAAGTTAAAAAACCACTGACCTACTTAAAGGCCTTCAGGGGCTCCCACTGCCAGGTCCAGATTCCTCAGCACAGCATGCCAAGCCTCTGAGACCCACCCCTGCCCGTGTGCCGAGTCCTCCGCCAGCCCCTCCACCAGCCCCTGCCCGACACACCTGGCTTCAGCAATTCCCAGCTGCTGATGGTTCCCTGAACGGGGGCTATTCTAAGCCTCTCTGTCATGGTCCCTCAAGCCCAGAAGCCCCTCCCTCCTACCCACAGAGCACACTGGCTCCGCTGGCTCCTCCCCCCGGGTGCCCCTCTCACCTGCCTAGCCCACACCCGTGTTGTGCTCACCTGCCAGCCTGTGGCCCCTTCTCCAGGACAGGGCTGTGTGGTTGCACTTCACCAGCACCCTGAACATCTGTGGTACCTGCCTCAAAGCCAGGACTTCAGTACTGTCCCCTGGACTGTCACAAGACCCCTGGACACACACCAGTGCATGGGCGGGGTTATTTTGCTTGACTATTGGGTTTACTCTTACTGCAGTGGGGTTACTGGGCCCCTGGAGGCCTCACAGCCTGCTCACTGCCGCTCTCCTGGACCCACCCTCTTGGTGGTATGGCTTTGGGGGAGCATGCAGTGGGGGGCGGGTTGAAAGCTAGTGACGACGTGTGTTCGAATCCTGGGTCTGCCACTTTCTAAGTGCTGTGATTTTAGGAAATGCTTCAAGACTCGGTTTTCTCATCTGCAAAGTGGGCTTTCGAGAAATCTCTCAGGAATTGTTGTAATAAATCTGACAAGTGTCTTCATTTGAGTTCCCTGAAAGTAGAACTTGAGACAAGGAGTTGGTTGTAAGTAATT
This sequence comes from Glis glis, assembly GCA_004027185.1. Classification (NCBI taxonomy): domain Eukaryota; kingdom Metazoa; phylum Chordata; class Mammalia; order Rodentia; family Gliridae; genus Glis; species Glis glis. The sequence goes on from PVJS01009582.1 coordinate 3,313, forward strand.
TGATTAAGAATTGATCTTGGGGAGGAAGTGGGAAGATTTGGGGGAGAGCAGGTCATGAAAGGGGAAACACCAATGTAGCTGTGGCTCTGGGCAAGGGGCCAGGGGCTCCACCCTGCAGGAGCCTCTGAGTAGCACACGGAATGCCCCCTCGTGGACCTGGCGTCCAGAAGCCAGGAAAGCGGGTCATTTATTACCGCAACATCTCCCGTGGGTTAAGGGCTGACATGGTTATTAACTCCCCCACCACCACTTCCAAATTACACCTGAGCGGCTTTTTGGTTTTTTTTTTTTCAATTTTTGTATTTGTTGTATTTTCTCTTTGGGTGATGGGGTTCTTTATTTAAAAGACACTTTTATTGGTGCATTGTAATTCTACATCCCAGGGAGGTTCAGCGCGATAGAAACACATGCACACAGCACTTTGGCGTGTTTCCCTGTTTGCAAGTGTGTGGGTTTCTAAAGCCCCAGGGAAGGCCTGAGGCAAAGAAGCAGAGAATTTCAAGGTGTGCTTGAAGCGGGACTGGAACTTTCTACCACAGCTGCAGCTGAGACCGGGTGGGCTGAAGCTGTGTGAAAAGGGACCCTGAACGCATCGGCTGCAGTCTGTGAAAGTCGCTGCCCTAGAATGCCATGATCACCTGTCACGTGACCCTTGTTCCTCTGGATCGAGATTGCTTGCTTAGTCTTCAGCACCCTCCGGTCGACAGCGTTACCCTGAGGGACAGTGTCTGTCCTGCTCGTCACTGTATCCCCAACACCAAAGAGAGACAACCTCAACACAGGGAATGTTCTCACAAATACTGGTTGAATGACTGGATAATTGAAAGTCTCTTTCACATGACAGATATGACCAACCACCGCACTCGCCAGACCTCTGAATGGAAGGAGAGAACACCCCAGTTGCTAATCCAGTTACAGAGAAGCATTCAGGATGCACTGGTGAGGATTTCTTCTCCATTCAAGACCAGGGCCACCCTACGAGCTGAACCAACTAAATTCCTAGTCAAAATGACACTCAGGTCACAGAGCAACAAGGAAGGGCTGTCCTGATAGGCAGGGAACAAATCCAGCCAGCCCCAGGTTGCTCCTGTGCGATGCTTGCGGACAGTCTCCAGGCAGCTGTGGATGTGCAGGAGGATGCGAGAGAAGGAGGGAAAGAGGATTACAAAGAGACCTGAGGAAACTTCTTGGAGTGACGGACAGGTTCACCATCTTGATTCTAGAGATGATTTCCTAAGTGTATACATATGTCCGAAATTATCAACTTGTGTGCTTCAAAGGATGCCATTTCAGTGTATGTATTTGTACCTTCATAAAGCTATTTTTTTAAAAAAGATGAGGACTTGGTATTCTGTCTAGGTAATGGAGGACAATCCAAATTAGGAAAACACAGCAGAACTCACTTAAGAGAGTCTACATAAGTGATGTCTTTCTGGTGAGATTCTTATCTTTCTGCTTTGGGATGAGACATCTGCCTAACATTTGGATCCTGTTTCCAACAGGGCTCCGGATTTTGTCAGCAGAACCACAGCATCTGACGCTCATCCATGAGTCCCACGTGTGTCTCTCACCTGTGCGGGTGAGAGCGGGTCGCCATGGTGTGATAGTTGGTCTGGTTTGTCAACTTAACCCTCTTAAGATCATGTGACTTTGGTTGTATAACAGCAGATTGAACCGGAAGTCCTGCCCTAAATGTGGGTATCAGGGTTCTGATAGGTGAAGGACTTAGATAAAAAGAAGGAGAAAGCCACATAGAGCTGAGCTGCGACTCTTCCTGAGGAAAACGCATCTGCTCTCATCTGAGATCGTCGGTCTCCAACTTCGCCGTTTCCTTGGAGAGCTTCTTGATCTTCTGCTCTCGTCTGAGATCATCGGCCTCCAGCTCTTCGAACTGAAACTTCACCATCATTTCTCTGAAGAGCTTCCTTATCTTCACATCTTGGACTGGACTGAATTGGTGGTTGCTTCATTCCTGGGGCTCCAGCTCTTAGACCGCCCGACCAGCTGCTGATTCCTCTGACTTTTCACGTGCGGTCAAAATTCAGGACTACATTGTGAGCTAATCTAATAAATCCTTTTTTCCCCCTCCCTTCCTTTCTTCATTCTGTGAATTCTGTGAAATCTGACCAATACACATGGGAGGGGCGCATTTAGCTCACTAGGCCACTCGCCCGGGCCTTTAACCTCTGGGTATTTCAACCTTGCTCCCCACGCTCTATCAGTCCCACCAGAGCGGCACCTGTCCCTCCCCTGTCATTGGTACTCTTCCTCTCTCCCTCCCCAGTGCTGAGCCCTAGAGAAGAAGGGGCGGGGTCTGCAGAGTTGCTTAGACCTCTAGTGGAATGACTCCTCCCAATTTACCACCCATTCCCCTAGCACCATTTAAATTCTTTCAGCTCAACCTTATAATCGTCTCCTCCTGAGGACGCGAAGGTGTCCCGGGGGCACTGCTAGGGGTGTGTGTTCAAGGGCAGCCTCCTGCTTCCCTCTCCTAAACACCCGCGGACAGTCTGGACACTGCGTCCAACCCCTTCTGTATTAATGGGATCTTTCTTTTCTGGATGGTTAGGGTGGGGAGAACATCGCGGTCCACAGAGACCCACAGGTACAGATCAGCTGATCGGTGTGGTCCTCAGAGAGCTATGCGAAGAGATCCGTGACTTCTGCGCTCTGCCTCAGACCCCAACCCTTTCCTTCTGGGGAGGGATGCTGCGAGAGGCAAGGTTGTCAATTGAAGAGGGTCATCTTAAGAAGACCTGGGCCCTGGAAAGGAGACCTTTCTATGCTAGGGTTGGAATTTTGACGGAAGGGTCAGGAGAAGGGAGAATTGGGGAGGATGCTGTTCTACCGGGGAAGCAGCCTTAGCCAGGACCCATTACAGCAGGTATGCTCGGCTTCCAAGCTGGGCTTCGGGAGTGGTAGAGGAAACTGACTGCTCTGACACCATAGCTGGAGGCCTGGGGCACGTTGCTGCGTCCCATGGCATTCTAGGTAGGACATGGTCCACCCCAGTGGCTTACTGAAGGAGGCCCATAGGACCCCATACCCATGCTCATGGTATGGAGTGAATCCTAGCTCCAGTAGTCCCAGGAGCTCCATCATCCCCTTATCTATGTTCTCACAGCCCAGCCTGAGTCCCCAGTTCACACCTGGGTTCCCATAGCAACGTTTCTGCCTCTAGTTTTGAGCCTTCCCCACCAGCCTTTTCAACTCAGCTACTGCAGAGAATTTTCTAGAACAATCGTGACCATGTGCTCCTCTGCTCGATGACCCTGCTGTCCCGGCTCCCCTGCTGCCTAGTGGAGTCTTGGTCCCACCCACCTCTCACTCTCCTCTCCTGGTGTCTCCCACCCACCTAGCCCAACTTCCTACCAGTCTGGATTCATCACCGACCCCAGACACGCCAGACCCTCATCCTCATCCCCTGAGAAGGAACCAGAGGAAGAAGAGACGGTGGAGAAACAGGAGAGAGGAAGAATGGCCAGAGGAAGAAGACCCGTGAGCTGGTGAGAGCCGGGGCGTGAAGGAGAGGGGACTGACGGCTGGAAGACTCTTTCCAGGGGCCCTGTCCTTATGGAGAGAAGTGAGGGATGGAAGCAAAGGAGATGATGCCCTGCACCCCTAATATCTAAGTTTAGGAGGATATGGGGTCAAGGTAAAAGTGCACCCCAATGGGTTGTGTCCTTTAGAACACAATAAGATAGAGAAATGCAGATGTCCCAAGGGGCCCCCGAGGGGCTGGGGTGAGACCAAGCGTCTGGGGGTACAGAAAGAAACAAACAACCCCCAGAACAGACACAAGCCCCCGCAATGTTTAGTTTATGATAACATAAACATTCCAAAGTATTTTGAATCAATAGAGGAGCTAGTAGGTTGTTTAACAAGTTGCCCTGAGACGATTTAAAAACGAAAACCCACACGACACACCCACACATATCCAGACGGGTTTAAAGAGAACTCAAACCCATGATACAACTGGGAGACAAGAGGCGCGCCCCTCCTTTTTCATCATTGATAGGGACGGCTTTGTAAGCGCGGAGCAAAGACGGTTCCCCCAAATGAAACAATCGCTACTACGTGCGGCTATGTTAAAGATGATCCTCATCCCGTGGAAGCCAGAAAAAAAAGATCAATGAGCCAGGACGTTGAGAGCAGCAAGTCCAGATAAGCACTTCCCAGAGAGAGGCCACTGTCGTCAAAGGCCATGGAATCCAAGCCACAACTCTAATGTCCCCAGGGGCTGGGCAGGCAGGGGGGAGGGAGGGAGGGAGGTGGAGGCAAGAGCCACCCACAAGCATGTGCAGGAGAGACCCACCCTGACCCTGGTGGAAGGACGTGCATGCCCCAGCTAGAGGGGGGACTGCTGGCCACCCTCCACCCTCAAACCAGGAACTGAGGCCAGAGGGACCGAAGACCCAGAAGTCAGGCTCAAGAACGAGTGCACAACCTCCTGGTTTATGTGTTCTGCGGGGGGAAGAAAAGAGTATGCAAGGGCACAGAAGCCAGGGTGGGGCCCGTGTCCCTGGGTTAAATGTGCAGAAATCAGGTGTTGATGCTCCGGGCCCTTGTAGTGCATGTGGATGGGAGTCTTCCCCCCAGACTTCCCTCCTTTCTCCCTTGAGCTTCTCGTCTTGTCTTTGTTAGCTGGTTTCCCTGGAATGGGAAGGTCCTTGTGTTCTTTGCTAACCTGATATACTGATGGCAGCTTTGTTTAAGCTACCTTAGTATATTACTTTGTTTTTAGTACTTATGTACTTAATAAATCAACCCACTTACCAGAATTTCTGAGGCCAAGACACCAGGAAAGGTTGGCTTAATGGGACATCTGACCACCAGCCCAAGGCTGGTCACCTTGGGCCATTGCCAAAAGGTTGACCTCAGGGACTTCACAAAAAGTTCAGGCAGCCATCCTCACGAATGGGAGAAGGACCGAAGTATCTCTCGGAGGTCTCACCTGTGGAGTGGGTGCACTGCCCAGGACCCAACTTTCTAACCAGGACTGCAGACAGGCCACTCCCGGGACCTCCCAGCTCTATTCTAGATGTCGCAATCCCCCTGGTCTGGTGCCATATATCATTTTCTCTTTCTTGATATTGCATTTCTCTGTGCTTTTAATTGTTATTGTTTCACCATCTGGGTGCAGAAATTCCCTGGGATGTGTTGCTTTAATATTACTGATTTCATATGTTGAATTGGGGTTTTCTTGTCCTTTGATTATTTTCTCAAATCATCTTGTAACTTTTGATTGTGTTTGAGAGTGGCTTCATTTTCGCCTATGGATCAGAACCCACTTCACAAAACAGCCCTGCAGGGCAGAAGAGATGAAGGAGGAGGAGAGTGCAGAAATGGAGACCTCTAAAAACTGGGGGGGGGGCACACGGAGGCACACAGACCCCACACACCTGTGAGAGGGCTTTAGAATATGGTATAACATGAATTGACATCAGGAGCTGCGCTCAGCTCACCCTCCCCGCCCTAGGAGTAACATCCAATCAGGAACCAGCACAGGACCTTGGCCGGGTCCTCCAAAATCGCGATGACAGGAGCTGGGGAGATGTGGCATCTGCAACTCTGTGCACACCCCTCACTGCGGAACCTCCCTCTTCCCAGGTGTGCCCCCCTGAACCTCTTCCCTGAGGCTGGTCCTCATTGCTTTAGAAGAGGTTGCTGGAGGGGGGACCAGAGAGCCAAGGAGACGAATTCTTGGCTTTGAGCTCCTCATCAGCATTTCTCAAGTTGAATTGCACTGGGATATAAGTTGGGATCTTGTTAAAGGGAAGGGTCCAGTTTTGCAGTTCTGGGATGGGGCTTGAACGTGTGCCGTTCTCAAGAGCTCCCAGGGGAGGTTCAGGCTGCGGGCAGGTTGACCACACTTTGAGGAGTGAGGATCTAAGGTCCGGATGCAGGACAGAACAAAAGAGGAAGGATATGTGACCAGCCCCACCTGCCCTGACACAGTGGCTAAAGGGGGGAGAGGGACTAAGGCAATGTCCATCAGCGAGGGAACTCTAGCTGTGCACCTTGAGCACCCAGAAGGCAAGAGGACCAGAGACTCCAGGGAATCGCTCGGGAGCCGGAGCACCAGACGCTCCGTGTTCTACTCCCTGTGTCACCCAGGAGACAGCAGCCTGGGGGCTAACGGAAAGGGCGGATGGAGTACCTGGGAGACAGGTGGGAGGTGCCTCGTATTCTCCCCTCTGGAAGGACAGGGGCAGTAGAAGGAAAACCAAGATCGCCAATGTCCTCGCTTGTCATAGGCTTGTCTAAAACTTGAAGCACGTCTTTAAAAAAATACTTCACACCACTAGTTGCTGAATAGACTTAGTGGGTTTCGTTTTGTTTTGTTCTGGTATACTTCTGTACCGCTTCCTTAACACCTTCTCCCACTCCATAACTGAAACCTGGATTTTGTGTATATAATTTCCCATGATTGGATTTGACAATATATGTTTTTTGTCCTTTAATAAGACAGTGTTGTTTTGTGTGTTTATAAAGTTTGCATGCCTGGTATCAAATTGGGCATCTATATTCTACAAACGGCTTTCTTTGCCCAGTCTTATGTTTGGAGATTCATCCCTGTTGGTAAATACAACTAGTTCATTAATTTTAATCATTATGTAATGCAAAGTATCAATTTTTCTGTTGATAGACATGTAGATTGTTTCCACAGGTTTGCTATTATCGATAATGCTATTGTGGCCAGGTGCAGTGGCCCAGGCCTGTAATCCCAGTACTTAGAAGGCTGAGACAGGAGGATCACAGGTTCAAGGAAAACCTCAGCAACTTAGCAAGACCCTGTTTCAAAAGAAAAAATAGAAAGGGCTGGGGATGTAGCTCAGAGGTAGAATGCCCCTGGGTTCCATCCCTATTACTACTAATACTACTACTATTAATAATAATAATGCTACTGTGAACATTTCTAGTCTCCTTATGTGGGTATAAGAGTGTCTTGAATGCTTAATTTTTTTTAATTTCATGGGTCATAGGGTATACTTATCTTCAACATAAAATCACTCATCAAAGTGACCAAACCAATTTATATTCACATTAATAGTGCATAAGAATCTCAATGACTCTATATCCTCAATAATTCCTGATATTCTTTTTTAATTTTTGCCAACCTGATGGGTATGAAATTTTATCTGATCATGATTTTATTTTGCATTTCTTCTATGTGTTAGACTCTCAATTTTGTGGCTTTCAGTGAATCATACATCCCCACATTTTGCTTATATAAAAATCTCTTTCCCTGAAGGATGGCAGGTTCAAGGCCAGCCTCAGCAACTTAGTGAGGCCCTCAGCAACTTATCGAGACCCTGTTCAAAAATAAAAAATAAAAAGGGGCTGGGAGTGTAGCTTGGAGGTAGAATGCCCCTGGTTTCAATCCTCAGTACCAAAAATTAAAAATTAAAATAAATTAGTTCTTCTCCTCAAATATGGACTGTCCCTGTGATCTGCTTTAACCTATAGAATATGGCAGAAATGACATAAGGCCAGAGCTAGGCCTAAGCATCAAGAAAGCCTGCTAGCTTCTACTTTGCACTTGGGGGGTCTCAAGCCATCTTGTGTCAAGGTTTGGACACAGAATGTCCCCCAGAAAACAGATGTGTTTTGTTTTTTGCAGTACTGGGTATTGAGACCAGATCTTCACACATGCAAGGTAAGTACTCTGCCACTGAGCTACCTCCCCAGCCCTTATTTTACTGTATTTTATTTTGAGACAGGGTATTGCTAAGTTGCCCAGGCTGGCCTCAAACTTGTGATTCTCCTGCCTCAGCCCACACCCAGCTTAAGTGGTTTTTTTTTTAAGCCACTATGTTTTGGGTAGTTTGTTAAGCAAAAAGCTATAATTAAATAACTTGATGAGTAGTAAGGTTGAACATCTTCTCATAGATTTATTGGATTGGCTTTCCTCCTTTGTGAATTACTTATTTATATCTTTTTCATATTTTTATTAGATTGTCCTTCTGGGTTTAGTTTGCAGAAGTTATTTATATGGTCTAGATATGAATCTTTTATTGGCTGAGTATATTGCAAATTATCTTCTCTGGCTTCTCAGTTCTTTTTGTACAATCTTTTGACAATCATAAGTTTTTAATTATAATATAGGTGAATTTGCCAATATTTTCCATTAGATTGTGTGCTTGTGTTTTGTTTAAGAAAGTCTTCCCTGGCCTAACGTCATAAAAATGTTTCCATATCATCTTCTAAGATACTGAATTTTGTGCTTTTTCATTGTTATTTTAAATCCATTTGAAATAGCGTTTGCTTATATGAAATAGGAATTTCGTTTTTTGTTTCCATGAAAATGATGATTGACCCTATATTATTAATTGAATAATTATTCTTCCACTAATAACAATGTCACCTCTTTCATAAAACAAGCTTTACACACACACACACATACACACACACACACACACACACACACACACATACACACACACACACACACACACACACACACACATACACACACACGGCTCTCTTCCTGGGCTGCATATTCTGTTGGTCTATTCGTTCAATCCTATACCAATAACACATTGTCTCTTACTACTACAACTTTTTAAGAAGTTTTATTATCTGCTAGGTGAATTACCAACACTTGTTCTTTCTAAAAATTATTTTGACTATTGGGGGTCCATTCTTATCCTATTATTTGGAGTAAATATACGTCTACGTAAATTTTAGAACTAGGTTGGCAAATTCCAAAGAAAGCTCTATAAAGATTTTGATTTATAGAATACTATGGAAAGAATTTATATTTATGATATTGAGTTTTCCTCTCCATGAATGTGATATATTACTCCATCTATTTATGAACCTTTCAACGTCTTTCAATGAAGTTTAATAATTTCTTTAGAAAGGTCACACACATTTGTTCTTAGATTTATTCTTTTATACCTTACATTTTTGTTGTTTTTGCTACTGCAAATGGTATTTTTAAAACCGTATTTTCTGACTATTCATTGCTGGTAAATAGGAATGCATTTAATTTCTGCACATTGACCTTATGTATAACAACCATCTATCAGATTAATTCCAGTGTTTCTATGTAGATGATCACATTACTTTCAAAACATAATTTTCTCTCCTTCCTTTGCAATGATTTCATCTTTCTTTTCTTTTTCTGTGTGGTCTAGAAACTCCAGTAAAATATGAAATAAAAGTGGTAAATGGGGATGTTCTTTTCCTCTTCTCGATTTTAAGTGTATTTCTTCTAATGTTTCATCAAACTATACAGTGCTTTCGATGGGCGTTTTGAACATCCACACATGTTCAGTATGATTTTTGAAGGGTTTTGAATATGTGAGGACGATGATGATGATGATAATGATGATATGCTTTTTCCTCTGCTTTATCTGTAGCTATGGTGATTTTACAGTTTTATACCATCAAGTCAGTCATGAATTCCCGAGATAAACCTAACTTAATTATGCTATGTGAGTTTTTTTCCTACTTGCTGTTAGATTCATATTTCTAATATTTTGTTTAAAATTTTAATCTATTTTCTCAAATACCACTGTCTTGTCATTTTCATTTCTCGTCTATCCTTGTCTTATTTAATGTCAAGGATATTCCAGTTTCATAAAATGTACTAGGGGGGTCACCCCCACCCCATTCTCTGGAAGAGCTGATATTACAGAAAAGCTTAATAACTTACCTAAAAAATCACCTGAGCTTGGTTTTGCTTTTTGGGATTTTTTGGGTTTTTTGTTTGTTTGTTTGTTTTGCGGTACTAGGGATTGAACCCAGGGGCATTCTACCTCTGAGCTACAACACCCCCAGCCCTATATTTTATTCTTTATTTTGAAACCAAGTCTCACGAAGTTGCGGAGGGCCTCACTAAGTAGCTGAGACTGGCCTCGAACCCAGATCCTCTGGTCTCAGCCTCCCAAGTAGTGGGATTACAAGCGTGCGCCACCACGCCAGGCTTGCTTTTTGTTCTTTAAGTTTGTTTCTTTTTGTTTTTGTAGTACTGGGGATTAAATCCAGGGGCACTCTTACCACTGAGCTACATTCCCAGCCCTTTTTATTTTATTTTGAGACAGAATCTATCTAGGTTGCCCAGGCTGGCCTCAAACTTGTGAACCTCTTGCCTCAGCCTCCTGGATAGCTGGTATTACAGGCATGTACCACTGCACCTGACTTTTTAAAGCTTTTTTTAGTTAATAAAATGTAAATTACTGATTCAATTACAGTCAATCTTCATTATTTGCAGATTCTGTCTCTACAAATTTGCCTACTCACTAAGATGTACTTGGAATCCCAAAATCCGTATCTGTGGCATTTTCGTGGTCATTCATAGACATGCACAGCGTGGTGAACGATTTCACTCACCCAATGTGCACCTCACTGGTGAGATCAAACAAGGTGGCCCTCTAGGCCTTCTTGTTTCAACTCTCACACCATAAACTGGTATCTTTTTTGCAGACTATTTAGTGCTAGACTTTTCACATGTTAGGGCTTTTTGTTGGTGATTTTGCTATTTAAAATAGCCTCAAGCACAATATTAAAGAACTATCTAAGAAAGCTGTGATGTGCCTCACAGAGAAAATATGTGTGTCAGATAAGCTTAATCCCGGTCTGAGATACAGAGCTGTTGGCTGTGAGCTCAATATTCATGAATCACTAATTCAGTACATGCAGAAAAAGCAAAGGAAATCCATTGTTCTGTATATGAGGCTGCTCTAGAAAGTGCTTAGGAGGACCCATAGTGCAAGATGAAGTTCTAGAAAAGATGGAAAGCATCTTTTAAATTTGTGGACTCATAAGATGATGACAGATTTGAAAAAAAAAATATATATATACGTATATATAGTTGAAACCATTGTTGTAAAGCTGAAAACCAAAGAAATTACAGTCATGTTACCCAGGTCAGAAAAAAATATTAGACCTTTCTCAGCTACTGATAGTCAGATCACTCATTTCAACAAACAACAGAGTGTGAAAAATGTTAAACTTGGCAGTGAGGAAGGGTCTGCAGACCAGGAACCTGTGGAGGAATTTTAAAAAATACCTGCTAGCCAGGCATGGTGGCACATGCCTGTAATCCCAGTACTTGAAAGGCTGAGGCAGGAGGATCGCAGGTTTGAAGCCAGCCTCAGCAATTTAGCAAGGCTCTCAGCAACTTAGAGACACCCTGTTTCCAAATAAAAAATAAAATAGGACAGGTGGGTAGCTCAAAGGTAGAATGGGTTCAGTCCCCATCACCACAAAACAAAACAAACAAACAACAAAAAATACACCTGCTAATTGTTATACAGGGAAGGGTTATGTAGAAAATCAGGTTTTCAGCATCAAGGACATTGGCTTGTTGACAAATTATCCTATATGATGCAAATCAAAATCAGAGTTACAAAGGCTCACAAAAGCAACAGAGTTCAGAATTTATTGACTTGGTGTGTGTAGCAATGTTATAGAACATAAACGCCATGAGGACTAGAATCAACTGTACTTCAATGATTATGAGACAACTCTGGGTTTCTATTTCTTCCTGTGTCAGTATTGGTGAGTACTATTTTCCAGGAAATTAACCACTTTGTCTAAATTTTAAAATCAATAGCAATAGAGTTGTTCATCTTATCTACTTATCATTTTTTAAATATCTGCAGCATCCATAGTTGTTCCCCTTATCCATTAATAATATTGTTTACTTGTGACTTCTTCCTTTTTTCATGATCAAACTTGCCTAAATTTTATCTATTTGTGAAATCTCTTCAATTATACACTACTGACCTTTTAAAAATAGCATTTTCACTCAAAATAATACCCTTGCAGCCCATCCAAGTTGTTGAGTATATTAACAGTTTGCTTCTTCTCCTTTTGAGTGCTATAATATGGCATGATGTACCACAAAATGCTTAACCCTTCACCTATTGAAGGATGTTTGGTTGTTTACAGCCTAGGGCTATTACCAATAAATCTGCTACAAACACACATGTACAGGTTTTTGTGTGAAGATATTTTCATTTGTCTAGGGTAAATGCCCAGGAGGATGACTGGTGAGTCTTATGGTTAGCGTATGTGGAGATAGTTTTTCTTCTGTTCTAATTCTTCTGCCTTTATATGTTTACTCTTGTCTAATTACATTGGCTAGTGCCTCAAGGATGACTTTTAATCATGTTGAAGATGGTGGGCACCTTTGCCTTAGTGGGAATGCCTCTTTAGTGTTTCCCTATCCGATAAGATTCTGGCTTTAAGAATTCAAGCTTATATATTTGATCATGTTGAGGAAGTACCCATCTGTATTAGTTTCCTAGGGCTGTCCTAAGTACCACATACTGGGTAACTTCAAGAAACTGAATGTGTTCAGAAGGTGGGAAGCTTGAAATCAGGATATGGGCAAAGCTATCCTCCCTCCTACACCTGTAGGGAAGAATCCCTCCTCATCTTTTCCTAGTTTCTGGGTGTTTTGATGGACAATCCTTGGCATTCCTTGGCTGGCAGCTGTATTCCTTGCATTTATACCTCCATTGTCACATGGTATCTTCCCCTCTGTCTCTGTACTGGGTCAAGGGCCCCTATCCAGCATGACTTCATCTTAACCAACTATATTTGCAAAAGACCCCATTCCCAAAGTCCTTCTGTTTCTGCCTTCCTTTGTATCTGAAAACTGATGACATGTTCCTACTGCATTTTTAGGCATTTAAGTAATTTGATGGTTTTGCCTACAGGAGTTTTCTTTGTCTTTAAAGTCTGTAATTTTATTAATATAAGTTTCATATTTGAGATTTAATCATTTTAGGACAATTTTCCAATTACATATGTTGGGAGACCATTCTCCATGGGTTACTCGGATTTCCCTACATATTGCAAGTGAGGCACCAGACTATCTTTTCAAGGAAGATTGTATAGCAATTATCCTTAAAAGACAGAGCTAGCATCTCCTTCCAGAAAAAAAGGAAAGACGTTCTTGCTGTCCAGTAAAATGGAGCAAAGGAAGGATGCTTCCTACCCAAATAAAAGATTCAAGTTCTCTAAGCTCAGGGCTCCTCTTCTGTAACACCATATGTGCAAATGTTATCTGGCCCTCTTTATATCACCATGAATATTGGGGCTGAAGAAATTAGTATAAAAATGGAAATACATTTTTATTACTATTTCTGTAACTAATAAATTATCTTTTCTCTGACTTAGGAGTTTCATGCTTTCTATTGCCATCTATAAAATGGACAAACTAATGTGTTAACTTATACAAAAGATAAATATGAGACCCTCCACAGTTCTTGACAACATGATGGGCCCTTTTAATATTATTATTTAATTTTCTCATATTTCTGGAATATTTTCTTGGATAGAGTTTTAAATTTTTTTGTGGTTCTTGTGTTTTGTTTTGCTTGTCTTCCAGGGACTCCAATTATATGCAGGCTGAACCTTCTTTGCCCGTATTTCATTTCAATCATTTGGAACAATTTTATTTCTTTCATTATTTTACCTGTTGTCATTGCTTTTCTGGCTTTCTTCTGTGTTTTTCTTGTTATTCGCTTGAACGTATTTCTTCTTAACACCTTGTAATTTATTCTTTATTTCTGAAATTATGTTGTTTTTTCCTTCATTTTTGTTTCCTGAGTTTGACCAGCCCTCATTGCGTTTTTTCCTCATGCTTTATTCATTTCTGTTTTTAGTTTTTTTAATTTTGGGTTCTAGTTAGTTTTCCTGTTAAATCTCCAAATGATTTTCTACTTGCATTTAATTCAGGTCAGAACATTATGTTATCAGTTTCTTCTACACTGTGGGCGTTTGTTAGGGGAAAATTTTTATGAGCTATGTGGATTTTGGCTTGATTTCTTTTTCTTAATTTTTCCCTATTCCTAAGCATTGTGTGGGCAATTTAAGAGCACCCTCTTCTGTCAGTTAAGCCAAGTGCAGTTTCTTTGTGGGTGATAATCAAAGGAATAGAAAGGGTTGGCATAGCTTTGTTTTTCATCTCTGCAAGATCAGTATTTTCCTCTCATAATTTTTCCTCTACTGCCACATCGACAGGGACATTATTCATCTCTATGTAAGTAATTATTTCCTGGAAGCTGTGTGTGTGTGTGTGTGTGTGTGTGTGTGTGTGTGTGTTAATCAGCTTTTCATCATTGTGATAAAATACCCAAGAAAATCTACTTAAAGGAGGAAAGATTTATACTGACTCAAGGTTTCCAAGGGTTCAGTCCATGGTCAGCTGGCTGCGTTGCTTTGGGCCTGAGCCAAGGCAGAACATCATGGCAGAAAGGAAAGCTGATCAACTCATAGTAGCCAGAAGGCAGGCAGGGAGAGAAGGGGAGGGGGGGAAGAGAGAGAGAGAGCACGAACGTGCCAGGGACAAGATCTAGTCTCCAAGGGCATGTCCCCAGTGACCTACTTTTCAGCTAGGTCCCACAACCTCCTAGAGTTTCTACCACCTCCCAGAAGTCCATCCCAATAATGCACCTGTTGATGGATTAATCACTGATGAAGTCAAAGCCTTCATAATCCAATCATTTCCTCAAAGCCCCACCTCTGAACACTGCTGTACCAGAACCAAGCCTTCAACACATGAGCCTTTGGGGGACATTTCAGATCTATCAACCATAACACTGTGCTGCTCCAAGACTGCCAACTCCAGTCCTGATCATTTTTAAGACCCTTTCCCTTTGGCTAACACTGTGAACTGCCATGTCCTGGATCTGTGATCTGTATTTTAACACTTAATGGTCACACTTTTCTGGGCATGATTTTGCATGTGCTTTGTCTATGCCTTGTCCCTGCCCCTTCCTCCCCTGCTCACAGATTCCCTTAAGCCTCCTCGACTTCCCTACCCACAAATCTACAGCAGCAACAGGTACTCTGTCAGAACATGGTGCTCATCTCTCAACTTACAATTAGTTAAGTCTGTGGTAGTCTCTGTCTCCAGGTCATGTGAAGGTGTGGATTGTGGATAGTTTTATTTTTTTTTCTCCCACTTGTCTTAATAGATGTTGGAGAAAATTTATGGAGCTAAACAAATTCAGGTGGCTGCCATTGTATTCCAGACCTTGGAAGCTCTTCCCATTCTATGAATTTTAAATGTCCATTATGGTTTTTTTATTGACCTATGAGTTATTAAGAAGTATGTTTCTAAATCTCAAAATACAAGGGTTTTAAAATTTTTATTTTTCTGTTTGTCACTATATTGCATTGGGTGGTATACCACAATGCCCAGAGACAATTCTATTTTTAACTAGAGTTTGGTATGTTTAAATTGTGATTATGGATATATTTATATAGGATAGTTCTCCTGTGCTATTTTGTGCTTTATTTTCATCCTGCCTTTGGTGTTTTTCTAAAGTTTAGAGAATTTTTTAAGAAACTGATTTCCCTTGCCATGAAGAAATATTTATCTAGAGTTTAGTAATTCTGTTAGCAGCACTTTTATATCTTCTTCTGTCAAAGCCAAGTAAAATTAAATGTATTGTTATATATACACACACCTGTTTATATCCATTTTTCTACGATGAGCATATTTTACATTCAGAGTCTAAAAATTATTTGTAAATAGATAGTTTAATGTATAAGTGGAAAAACAAATAAATAATACTTCTATGCAAGCTGGGAATGGTAGTGCACACCTGTAATCCCAGTACTTGAGAGGCTGAGACAGGAGGATCGCAGGTTCACGGCCAGCCTCAGCAACTTAGCAAGGCTCTCAGCAACCTAGCGAGACTGTTTCAAAATAAAAAAATAAAGCTGGGAGTGGTGGCACATGATTATATTCCCAGTACTTGGGAGGCTGAGACAGGAGGATCACAGGTTCGAAGCCAGCCTCAGCAACTTAGTAAGACCCTGTTTCCAAATAAGAAATAAAACCGGGTTGGGGGTATAACTTGGAGGTAGAATGCCTCTGGGTTCCATCCCCAGTATCGAAAAAAATAAATAAGTAAAATAAAATAGGGGTGGGGGTATAGCTCAGAGGTAGAATGTCCCTTGGCTCAATCCCTAGTACCACAAAAAAGTAGTTAATAATAATCCTTATATGGAAATCATGATGTTAGAACCACAGACTTCCCGATAGCCATACAATGGGAGCAGTCTGAAAGCATAAGAGAACCTCCTCAACCTCCTTCCCTAAATATTCTCACCTATGATGAGTAAGTAGCCATAGATAAAGAATGGATGCTGGCCAGAGTATCTGAGCTGACTTCCTCGTGTAGGATTGCCAGATTTAGCAAACAAAAATATTGCATGAGATGCTAAAAAAAAGCACATGTTGTTTATCTAAGCTTCAAATATAGCTGGGTGTCTGCATTTTCTCTGGCAACCCTACCCTATGGGTCAGCCTTACCCATTTATTACACCAGAGAGCCAAGCCGAGGAAGCAAGGTGGCTCTTGTTTGTCAGCCCTTGACCTCTCTCTCTCTGCTGAATGAAGCTGAGAGGGTTAAAAGTGTGTGTTCTCTCCATTTAGACACCTCGACTTATCGTCTATAACTTCATCTCTTTACGCTAGGGAATGAGAACATTAACGCTATGTGGTTTCCAGACTAATGGAGCCAACATTCTAGAACTCCCACCTCTCACCAAAGACTCCAACACAACCTGCCCAACCCCCTCACCAGAACTTCTGCTAAGGTCAGGCCTCAGAAGCTGGACCAGACCAGGAAAACCCACACCGAAGGGTCATGAGGAGCCACCGCTGTCTCCCTGGGCTCAAGAAAAGACTGCTAACCTGTTCCCCACACAGGACTCCCCTTGCTCAAAAACAACAAATTCCTGGTTCCAAGGGTACAGATTGCTGCCAAAAGGGCCCTGGATCTTTCGATAATTCCTTCCCCAATCCCTACCCATGAGTTTTCCTGCACACAATTATCCAGAGCCCCCCCCCAGTACTTCTTATTCTACCCCTAACTAATTCTAATAAACTAAAACACTACCATTTTGTGCAAACTCTAAGCTCCCTATGTCTGGGATGGTTCTCTCTCAGTACAGCTCGGATTGGAAAAAGCACGGACTACCCCCCTGTTGGGCTTAGCTTTGGAGCCTGAACTCATCAATTACCAGCTGGCCTAGTCAGTTTCTCTAGTACTTCTTTCTATCCCTCCTTTATAAAATGGGAGGAGTATAGACTTCTTTGAACCAGACCCTATTCTATTAGAAAACATTCAGGCTAATAGGGGAAATAATTGAAAACTCCATATTCAAGCCAGATCTTATCCTTTTCAAAGCCATATAAATCAATAGAGGAAAAAACCTGCAAACTTCATTTGCAGCCGAATTAGAGAGTGATCAACAAGATTTCGACACTTGGATTCAGTAGAATACTATGCAGGCATAAACAAAATGAGCAAGTTCTTTAATCCTCACAACTATAAGGGAAGATTTTGTTTTAGTGAAAAAAATCAAGATGGGAAACAGTCTATGTAACATGCTATCTTTTGCATAAGAAAGAAGGAATGTAAAAATATGTTTTATTTGCTTATCTTAATTCACAAGAACTAAATAACAGTGATTACAACTAGTGTGAGGATAGGGATGGAGGTTCAGGGCAGTGGCGGGAATGAGATTTTTCACTATATAGCATTTTATATTGTTTTTATTTTGGAGTCATGTGAACACATAAGTTATTAAAAATAAACATTAAAAGTTGAACTTTTTAAAAGCTAAAAGTAAAATCTACCATTTAATGTGAGGTAAATGAGACTGTGTATATAGTATGTGTGTGCTGTATGTGTTTATGTATATGTGTGTATATAGTACCCAGAAATCTACATGGCATATAATAAGCATGGATTAAATGGAGTACCTCTCCCTTTGTTATGGTTATTTTTGCTTAGAGAAAAGACCTTTTAATTAAAGAAAACCTTGAAAATTAGAGAAAAAAAACTCAGGAAGAAATAATCACTCACTATCCCAGCAACTCGGAACTTCATTATGATATGAGACTACAATGCACCAATAAAAGTATATATTTTTAGAAAAGGTACATCTGTTAATATTTTGCATATTGTTTATTAATCTTTTACATTTTTATGAAAGCATTTTTATGAAAGGCAATGTATACGATTTTTATCCTGTGTTCACCTTAAAGCAGAGCTTCCCCTTGCAACCTCTCTTTTTAATACCTGCAGTATACTCCATCATATAAATAGCTCTTGTCACCTGTTATCTGTCCATGTCCCCACCTCCCTGTCAACTCCTTCAAACGAGGGGCTGTCTGATTCATCTTTGTGTTCCCTGTGTCTGGCATGTAGAGGGATCTTGATAAATGCCCATGGAATAAATGCACAAATTAATTATCTGAAAATTATCCAAGTCATTGCTTACTGGTGAGCATTGGGGTGGTTTCCAGCTATTTTCCAGTCCTCTAATGTTAGCACAGTAGTCCTCTACATAAATCACATATCACTGAGCACATCTTCACTTGTTTCCTTGGGCAAAATTCCTGGAAGTGGAATCGCTGGCTCACGGGGTAGGAAAAAGCTTAAGGTTGTTAAAATCACATTGGTAATTTACCTTCCAAAGAGTTGTCCCAGTCTGCACTCTCTCTACAACTGCTCAGGGGAGGCAGGGACTGATGCTCCCTGGAACTAGGAACTCTTACTGCTTAAGTTCTTGTTCACTGTATGCGAAGAGAATGCGCACCCCAATAAGCCAGGCACACAAAGATAAATACTGCAAGGTCTCACTCACAGGTATCATTCAAGTGGATAGTACAATGGCGGTTAGCAGAAGCTAGAATAGGAGAGATGGGGGAAGATTGGTCCAGGGCTACTGGGTTACACATAGATAAGAGAGATAAGTTTTTGTTTTCTATTTCACAGTAAATTCACTATAGATAAGGAAAATGTACTGTATATCTCAAAAGAGCTGCAAGAAAAGATTTATAATGTTTTTTACCACAAAGAAATGATCAATGTTTGAGGAGATAGATACATTTAACCTGATTTAAACATTACACAATGTATATATGTATCAAAACATCACCACATAAAATGTATAATATCCGGGTCAATTAAAAACAGAAGAGAAAAAATCCAGTTGCTTTTATTTACATTTATTTTATTGTTTCAGTGAGGTTGGGCGGGTTTTCAAGTTTTATGAAACTTTTTTCTCTTTTTTCCAGTTCCTTGTTGATGCACTTTTATTTACTTGAGGCCTTCATATTTTCTTCTATCTCTTCTCTTTTTAAGTTACGAGTCTCTTGCTTGTCTCTTCCTTCATAGTTTACTTAATTGTCTCCAAGGAATCATTCTCGAAGTATAGATTTATATTGTGGAAAATTTCCAACGAACACAACAGCAGAAAAACCATTACCATGAACCCCCACCTTCCTATACCTCAACAATTCTAAACACTTTGGCAATCATGTTTAATCTGTTTATCTGATTCTTGCCCAAAACACACATACAGATACTTTTTGTTTTTGTTTTCGTCTGAAATATTAGGAGACGTCATAGCATTTTACCCATAAATATCCAAAGAGTTTCTAAGCTGCTGCATGTTTCGTTCTGTTTAAGAAATCCTCGTGAGCCGGGGGTGGTGGCGCACACTTGTAATCCCAGTACTTTGGGAGGCGGAGACCGGAGGATCCAGGTTCGTGGCCAGCCTCAGCTCTCTCTCTCTTTCCCTCTCTCTCCCTCTCTCTCCCTCTCTCTCCCTCTCTCTCTCTCTCTCTCTTTCTCTCTCTCTCTCTCTCTCTCTCTCTCTCTCCTTAGTGAGGCCCTCTGCAACTTCTTGAGACCCGGTTTCAAAATAAAGTATAAAAAATAGGGCCGGGGGTGTAGCGTGGAGGTAGAACGCCCCTGGGTTCAATCCCCGGTACCGCAAAAAAAAAAAAAGAAATCCTCGTAATAACTTCACAATGAGGGATTTGTTCATAACACTTCAGAATCCTGCCCTCTAATATGCCTCCACATTTTATTTACTTTTTCCTTATGTAAAATGTGGCCTTGATCCTTCTGCAGCCCACCTGTACGTCCTCTCTGGGTTAGTGATGAAATATCACAGTCATGCATTTAGGACAAATGAATGCCCAAGGCCTTATTAAAGTCACCCAGCGCTGCAGGAGAGGAGAAGCATCAATTTTCATTTGTTGAGTGCATAAACAACTAGTCTCCCAGGCCTGTGTTTTTACTAACTGATCACCCACCTTTATCAAACTCGTAATTCAACAGCATTAATGCTGTTAAGTCTTAATTCATTTGCATTACATAGTAGCTCACAGTGAGAGAGGAAACTGGGTTTATTTCCCCCCTCTATTAAATGGGGCTTCTCTGCTGCCATCCTGGAAGCAGCAAACCTTTCCTTTGCAGACTGGACTTCAATGTCTTAGGCAGAACTCCAAGATGGTGGCAGTATCTCCAGTTCCTCTCTTGGAACCATCTCTCCAATTTCTAATCTCAGTAGAATTCATAATCTGAGGACTGTGGGTGGGCAGGGCGGTGTGGGAGGAGAAATAGAGCGGGTAAAAGAGAGATCATGAGGAAGCCATGTCTGCAAGACAGCAGAAGTCGTTTTTAAACAAATAAGTGCTTGCAAAGACATAACTGCAGCCAGGCTGCAAGAGGAGAAGGCCACCCTAGCCCCGTGCTCCGGCCGGCCACTCCCTGTGCTAATCCCAGTGAGAGCAACAGGAGCTGCAGGAATCCGAGCCGCCTGCCTGACTTCAGCATCTGGCGCTGGAGGCCGGGCTGTGGGGCAGGGGAAGCTGTGTGGTGTGGGTGAAGAAATACCAACTTGTCAAGACCCAGGACCAGCCATGGCTGGGTTCCCGAGCCTTCTCCAGAAAAGTCCAAACGGCCTTTATTGATCCGTACTTGTGTTAAGGTCAGGTTTTCCCTGGATACCAGCCCTTTTTCATTTCCTGACCTTGTATGATGGAGAGAGAGAGAGAGAGAAAAAGAGAAAGAGAGAGAGGAAGCTCTGTCTTCCCATAATATCAGGGTACATTCTTGCTCTGTGTGGTGTGTGTGCGCGCGTGCGTGTGTGTGTGTGTGTGCATATGTTTGTGTGCGTGTGCGTGCATGCGTGCATGTGTGTGTGAAAGAGAGAGAGAGAAACACTTTGACACTTTGGGAGCTGGAAGGTACAGAGTACCTTGCTCAAATGAAGCCTGCTATCAAGTGGTAAACAAGGAGGATTCTGGGGGATTAAAATGTCAAGCCTGACCCAAAGCCAGGCCTCTGCTAATGTGCACAGTGGCCGGGTGGTGGCTGGGTGGTGCCCGGAAAGGTTTTGAAAGGCTCGAGGCCCGCACGAGGTGCGTGAAACCAGAGCTCTGCCCTTCTGTGGAAAAAGCCGGGGGCGAACAAGAAGGAGACAGGCTCTCTCGCCATGAAACGTGTTTAAAGGAGAATCTTTGGAATTAAAATAGATGCGCTCCCAAAATAATCTTGTTTTGAAACTTCAGAAATCTTAGGAAGAGGAAAAGGCTATCAATATACTTACCCTTTGAATCTGGTATGGTCCTTGCTATTTATAATGTATTTTTCCTCCATGTGGCTTAAAATAATCAACGGCCATTATCACATTAACTCTTGCAATCCCCTCTGTCCTTCCATAGGTCCCTGCCCTTCAGGGCTGCAAAGGACACAGTCCTGGCGCCGGAGGCTATGACCTCTGCTGCCCTTGCTCCGCTGAGCCCCCTGGCCTGCCCGGGCCTGGGAGAGCTTCCTGGCCAGAGCGGATTGGGCCTTTCTTCACCTGCACAAATGCCAGGTAGCCGTGAGCCTGCTGGAAGGACACACTGGAGCATCAAGATGACAAGACCCTAGCGACTCCATAGGCCAGGTCTCTGCGACTGTGTCCCAACCGACCGAAGTCAACGTGAGGCCCCTGGCGGAGTGCCACAATTAGCAGAACATTTCTGGTGCTCATAGATCACTTAATTTTTTACAAGTAAAGCAATGTAGAGTAATCTTAAGAGAGGGTGCAAAATGGCAACCCACCCAATATGTATGTATTAACCTTTCAAACTCAAGAGAAAGTACATGCAAATTCACATGTCGCCCTCTCTCAAAAAAAGCAATAACCCGGAGACTGAAGACTGACAGTCCCTCCCAGCTGTCAGCTCTTGTTGGGAGCAGGGTGGCCCTGCCCCTTCCATGGGGAGAGGGCTCTCCAACAGAGGCCATGAGAAAGTCACTTCTGACCCCTCGTAGGCATCTGAGCTGTGACCTCTGCCTGGCAGGGACAGAAGCAGGTTTCCTGGGCTCTGAAGCCTATACAATAAGGGAGGGGAGCATATTTTAAGAAAAAAAAGTTACAAAATTACAATTACACAAAGTATCTTGGTCTGTTTTCTGTTGCTATAACAGAATAACGTAGACTGAGTAATTTGTAAAGAAAAGAAGTCCAAGATTGAGGGGCCACATCTGGTGAGGGCTTTCTGGCTGATGGAGACTATGCAGAGCCCAGAGGTGGCCCAGGATATCATACGACAAGGGGGTATAGACAAGAGACAGAGCCAAAGGACTTGTATAACAGACCCACTCTGAAGATAACCCACTAACCTATTAATCCATGAATAAATTAATAGATTCCTGAGGGCAGGTACTTCATGACCTAATCACCTCTTAAAGGCCCCACTTTTAACACTTCACTATGGGGATCAAGTTTCAACATGAGTTTTAGTGAGGACATGCAAATCTCACACAAACATAATATAAAACCCAAACGTAACACAAAATTAGGTGCAAAGTGAATATTTATTTAGAATAAGGAAAATTACAATTTTGATGACAAATGCCATTCGTGACAATTACAAATTACCAAAGGATAACAAATCCACGTGTGGCAAAATCCAGAAAAAAAAATAATATTTCACTGCCTCACATACCTCTACAATACTTTTTCCTATGGTCTTTGGTTGTATACTCTCTGACTTAAGTCTCCGCATGAAAATGATTTTGTAATATTTTCTCTAGAGAGAATAGATGGAAATTCAATCTTTCCTCTAGATCCACTGGTTAAAATTTGCCTTGAATTATTGGTCATTTAGAAAAGTATTTTTAGCTTCATTGCTCATCATTGGCGATGTGGCGTGCATTTTTAGGATCGTCGTCAAATTTAGGAAAGTTGTTATCAAGTTTCTTCGTATATGAGCGGTTGTAGTTGTACTTGTGATTGGAAATATGGTGGTAGGCCTGTGCCTGTAGCATAGGAATTCTAATCAAATCTACTCCCATTAAAAAAGGGGGGAAAGGATAAATAGTGCAGTTATAATTGCATATTCTGCCTTATTGGGTATGTTCCTGTGTAAGTGAACTTCTGTTTTGACTAGGTATTGATGAGAACGGAGCCCATCCCTTACAATGTTCTATGCCCAATAATCAGAAGATTATCCCATGGAACACCGCAGCCTCTGGGGATTTCAAGTCTTGTTTTTCCTGCATTGTCCTCCTCTTCCCAGAGCTAAAGCCACGGGCACATTATGTCACTATGCTGAGCAAGTTTGCAGAGTGGGCAGTAAGGATATTTCTGGAAGCCATTCCTACACCAGCATGGCCAGCAATGATTTATCCTTGAAAGGGCTACACATCACAGAACTCTCTCCCACTAAGCCCAAACTAAACACATCCCAATGCGAACCTCTTTAGCAGATACCAGAAAAGCTCTGGGCTACTCCAATGCCACCTGACACAGAAAGGAGACTGACAGACCCAAGAGAGAAGGGGCAGTGACAGTGGTCTTACAAGCGCAGTTAACCCTTCACCTTTGCAAATTCGACAAAACACAGAACCATGTCCCCACATTACTGAGTTCCCTCCAAGGTCTTGAAAATGACCTAGCCAGCAAGGGCCTGAACTTGAAGATTCATTTGCTTCCTGGTGAACCGGCCTCTGCTGGTGGATAACAATCTCACTCCCCAGCTTTCTTGAAGTGAAAGAGGTTAAAAAAACCTGCAGAGATGCTAAGATTTTTTGTCCCTGCGGCCCTTGGGACCTAAGCCGAGCCGTGTGTTCGAGCGCTCTCTACTGCAATACCACTGGTTGTTGGGCTTGTAAATTATCATAGTGACTTACTTCCCCCAAGATAATCTTTTGGAGTTGTGCCAAAATCTGTGAACAAATACTCTGTGGTTCCAGCCACAGAAGGTCGCTGCCCAGACAGCTTCCTAAATTCTGTGGTTCCTGCCACGGAAGGTTGCTGCGCCAGGCCGCTTCCTAACAATGGTCTTCTCGCACGAAACAACACGAAGTCTGATATGGCAATTTGCAAAATAATTACATTTAATAATTGGGGGATCGGGGAGGAGATTGAGATGGCAAATTCTCCTGGCCTTCTATAGCCAGTGCCTTATTTTTATAGAAATTTTAAAAGTTAATCAAACACAGAAATCAGCAATTATCTCAGGTTATGGTAAAGATTAATCAAACACAGAAATCAGCAATTACCTCAGGTTACGGTAAAGGTGGTCAGTGAGGCAGGCATGTGACAAACTTAGGGGAAGGAGGGATTAACCATTACTGGGTGGAGACATCAAAGACAGCACCTTAAAGATTACACCAGGTCCCTTGGAATGTGTCCGTTTGCGGACAGATCCCACCCAGCCAAATATCATGTATCCAAACTGGGCTGGTCCAAGATGATAATCTCAGTGTGCTTCCAAGACAGGCCTCGGCCCTCGACAAAAATCTGTGCCTTGCAGAGAAAATGGATCTTCTAGATGACATTGCCGGCAGATATACCCCACCCTGTAACAGCAGAGGACTCTGTGCTGGAGAGAGGCCCTCCCTGATATTTTAGGGAGAGGGAGGAGGACTTCCCCAGGATTGGTCAGGCCAGGATTAGACTCCTCCTAAGTCACCCTTAGCCTGAAACTCTTTCCACTCGTCCAGTGACTCGGCCTTCTGCCATCCCTTCTCACACCTGCTGAAATACAACTTACTTCAAGTGGGTCTCACCTAGCATATTGGTCAGCTATTGCTCCAACAGTGTCATATAATCAGCCAGCCTAAAACTCTTTGACTACGACGCTTTGAAACGACTATCACTTCTTCTCAGGGGTCTACATGGACTACAGAGGCTCTGTTTCATGCTGAGAATTGTGGGCCTAGTTTTGTTCCACACATTTCTCATATTCCTCTGGACCACAGGACTATCCTGGGCATGTTCTCAGGTCGTGCCAGAGGTACAAGACAGTAAGCAGAAACACATGAGGTCCCTTAAGACTTGAAGCTTGGAACTGGTGCCCTGTGGCTTTCATCCACACGCCGCGGCCAAAGTAAACCATATGGACAATTGCAGAGTCAAGGGTGGAGAGCCTACTCCACTCATAAGCAGGCTATGGCAAGGGTGTCGATTCAGGGAGGGATGAAAAATTGGGACCAATAATTCAATCTAGCATACCTCGAGAGGCACAAAGATGACAGATGGGTAAGCCCAGCAGCCTGCCGTAGGGATAAGAGAATCAGGGAGTGCCATAGACAACACAGCTGTAGTAGGGCATTTGGCAGGGGCAAATGTGGACAGCTGGGAGGATTTATTGCTGAACCACTGTGCCCAAAGAACATTGACTAATGGATCGATGTCCATCTGGAAGACGTTTGCAGTGGCATACCATCAGCTTTTGCCTTACTCTACTGTTTTCCTCTATGTCTTGGAATCATGTTTTATCAAATTTTCAGATGGTGCACAGCTGAGCAGTGTGACTAGTGCCCTTTGGTGACAATGTCAAAATTCAAATTGATATCGATAGGCTGGATTTATGGGTCCAAAACAGCAAAGGTAAGAAGGAAACTAACATTTATTGAACAGCTACCATATGCCAAGAACACATTTTATTTAATCCTTATAACTTTAAAACAGATAATATTATGCCCTTTTTCTGATTATAAAAACAATATCCTAGTAAAAAAAAAATAACAACAAATAATACCCTAATCAAGCAGAATGAAAGAAATAAAATTAGAATGGAAATTAGTAAAACTGAGTATAGAAAACTAGTAGATAAAATCAGAACCAAAAGCTGGCTTTTTTATAAAGATCAATAAATTGACAAAACTTTAGCTAGACTGATCAAAAATAGAAAAGAGCCAGGCGTGGTGGTGCATGCTTGTAATCTCAGTACTTGGGAGGCAGAGACCGGAGGATCCGGGTTCACGGCCAGCCTCAGCTACTTAGTGAGGCCCTCTGGAACTTCGTGAGACCCGGTTTCAAAATAAAATACAAAAAATAGGGCCAGGGGTGTAGCTCAGAGGTAGAATGCCCCTGGGTTCAATTCCCGGTACCGCAAAAAAAAGAAAAAAAATAGAAAAGAGAGGACTCAAATTATTAAATCAGGAATGACAGAGAAGTCATCACTACTAGCTTACAGAAGTAAAAAAGGATTATTAGAAGGTACTATAAACAATGGTATATTGACAAATTAGGTACTTTAGGTGAAATGGACAAATTCCTTGAAAGACACACATTACTGAGACTGACTCAAGTAGAAATAGAAATTCTGAATAAGCTCATAAGAGAGACAGAGACCAAATTAGTAATTTTAAAACTTTTCATTAGGAGAAATCTAAGTCAGAGGGATTCACTGGTGAATTTTATCAAACATTCAAAGAAACATTAATACAAAATCCTTTACAAACATTTGCAAAAGTTAGAAGAGGAGGAAATACTTTCCAACTTATTTTATGTATCCAGTATTACCCCAATATCAAAGTCAGACAAAGACATTAAAAAAAACCCAACAGAACAATATCCGTTATCAATATAGATGCAAGAGCCCTCAATGAAATACTAGCAAATAGCCGGGCGTGGTGGTGCATGTTTGTAATCCCAGTACTTGGGAGGCTGAGACAGGAGGATCCGGGTTCGCGGCCAGCCTCAGCTACTTAGTGAGGCCCTCCACAACTTAGTGAGACCCTGTTTCAAAATAAAGAACAAAAAATAGGGCTGGGGGTGTAGCCCAGAGGTAGAATGCCCTGGGTTCAATCCCCAGTACCGCAAAAAGAAAAAAAAAGAAATACTAGCAAATAAAATCTAGCAACACTTTGAAAGAATAATACACAAATGAGATGCGTCCTGAAAATGCAAGGCTGATTTAATACACAAAAACAAAATAATATATAATAGTATATTAATAGAATAAAGGGCAAAAATCATAAGATTACTTCAATAAATGCAGAAAAGGCATTTGACAAAGGGCAATACCATTGCATGATGGGAAAATAAACCACTCAACAAAATAAAGAGAGAAGCATGACTTCCTTGATCTGACAAAGAGAATCTATGAAAAATCCACAGTTAGCATCATACTAAATAGTGGAAGACCGAAATCCCCAAATCAGGAACAAGGTAAGGATATCTGTTCTCACCACTCCTGCTTAATATGTATTGAAGGTTTTACTCAATGCAATTAGGTAACAGAAAAAAAATAAAGGCATCAAGATGGGAAGAGAAGAAGTAATACTCTGTATGCAGATGATATGATCTTATATACAGAAATCCTAAGGAACCCACTAAAACACTACTAGAACTAGTAAATGAGTTTAGCTGTGTGGCAGGATACAAGATCAATATGAAAAAATCAACTATATTCTTATGTTACAATGAATATTCCAAAACTAGAATTAAGAAAACAATTTCATTTACAATGGCATCAAAAAGAACAAACACTTAGGTATACACTTAACAAAAGAAATGCAACACTTGCATGATTTGTATGCTGAAAATGACAGATTGTTGTTGCAAGAAATTAAGTAAGATCTAAATAAATGAAAAAGCATACCATGTTTCTTGTTTGGAAGACAATATTTTTAAGATGGTGATACCTCCCAAATTAACTGACAGGTTTAATGCAATCCTTATCAAAATTCGAACCACTTTTTTTGCATAAATTGAAGAATAGATTCTAAAACTCAAGCAGAAATTTTAGAGACCTAGAACTGCCAAAATGGTCTGGAAAAAGACTAATAAAATTGGAAGATTCACACTTCCTGACTCCAAAAGTTACTCCAATGCTACAGTAATCAGTACTTCATGATACTAGCATAAGAACAAGACACATAAATCAATTAAATGTAATTGACAGTCCAGAAATAATTGACAGTCCAGAAATAAACTCCTATATTTGTGGTCAATTTTTGACAAGGATTCCAAGTCCATTAACAGAGAAAGAATAGTCTCTTTAACACTATTCTGGGACAATTGATTTTCACCTGTAAAAGAATGCAGTTGGACCCTTACCTCACACCATATACAAAATTAGTTCAAAATGGATGAATGACCAAAATATAAGAGCTTAAACCACAAAACATTTAGAATGAAACACCTTAAAAATCAAGTTCCTAAGGTAGCTAAACAGCTTTCTTGGGATTGCAAAGCCAGTGGAAGGGGGAAGCTTAGATTCGAATCCATGTGACAGCAGAATTTATAAGCGAAAGATGGATAAGGCTTGATTTCCTCACATCTGTTGTGAAAAACGGCCAAGGGTTTTATATAATCATAACCTCAATGTGTCAAAACTCACTATGGGCACTGAAACGATGAATGGGACCTCAAACTGAACCGACAACGTGTCCACCCCAGTAAGGAGAGGTCAGTCTTGTGCACTTCCGTCCAATCAGACCACCTTTGGAATTCAAGGCTCAGATGTGGGAGTCAGGTTAAGAAGAACACTGGAAAGCCACAGTTTGTCTAGAGCAAGGTAACCTCCATGGTGGGGGGACTAGAAGGCTTATAATAAGAAGAATAGATGAAATGATTAAAATGATTGGCGAGCTTTGTACTCAAGAAATAAGGATTTGAACCCAAGAATATTATACTGAGTATAGCCAGTCTCAAAAAATAAGTAGATGTATGTTCTCTCTTATATGTGGAAGCTAGAGAGAGATTCGGAAATAAGGGCAACATCAGATAGATGAGCAGAGACTCCAGGGGAGTCACTGAGGGGGATTAGGGAAGATGGGGGGGGAATGAAGTCATAAAGAATGCAATAGTTGAAATAATGCTATGAATGTATACAAAATTAGCAATTCCAATCTCAAAGATGTGTGGGGGAGGGGGAGGAAAGAGGGACCTGGTGGGGAGGGCACCAAGAGTTTTATGCATGTAGTTTTCAGAAATTCTGTACCCCACCATGATGTAACTTTACAATGCACCAAATTAAAAAAAATCAAAAAAGAAGTAAGGATTTATGCCAGGTGCAGTGGCGAACACCTGTAATCCCAGCTACTCCCGAGGCTGAGACAGGAGGGTGGCTTGAGCCCAAGAGTTTGGGGCCAGCTGAATGACCACCATCGCCTTTGCCCAGTTGTGAGCAGTGGATGGGGTCAAATCCTAAATCATCATCGCTCCTAAGGCTAATGCTACTCCGGCACATCTTCTAAGGGTAATGATTGCTCTTGGTCACTGGCTTCTGCCTCAAAATCCCTGTCATCGTAAAGAAAACTCCTAATTCACATTGCATAGAATTTTTCCTGCCCTAATTGGAAACAGACTTATTTCCTTTTGTCTACCCTTTTAAATCAGCGTTGTGGCTTAGATATATGCTCCCTCTCTGTCGCTGGCCTGCCTTACGTCTTTCCTCTCATTAAATATGCTCTCTCCCAGGAGGTGTTGGAACGAGGCCCCAGCACAACGTTGCCATCTCTTCTCCATTAGTCTTCAGATAATTATTCCTTATTGAGGCAAAGTATTTGGTTGACCAGAAAATAAGATCAACCAATCACACTAACGAAATAGAGGTGTGAGTGTGTGTGTGTGAGCATGTGTATGTATGTGTGCATGCATCCATGTGTGCATGTGTGTGGGTGTGTATGAATGTGTGTGTATGTGGTGTGTGTGTGGTGTGTGTGAGCATGTGTATATATGTGTGCATGCATCCATGTTGTGTGTGTGTGTGGGTGTGTATGAATGTGTGTATGTGTGTGTAGTGTGTGTGTATGTGGTGTGTGTGTGGTGTGTGTGAGCATGTGTATGTATGTGTGCATGCATCCATGTTGTGTGTGTGTGCGGGTGTGTATGAATGTGTGTATGTGTGTGTAGTGTGTGTGTATGTGGTGTGTGTGTGGTGTGTGTGTGAGCATGTGTATGTATGTGTGCATGTATCCGTGTGTGTATGTGCATGCACAGGGCATGGATGGAGGGAGTACTGTGACACTGGGAGGACACAGCAGTCCTTGGGAGTTTCAGGCAAGAATCCGTGCCAGGCCACCCAGAGCTGGGAACCAACCAGGCTTCGCAGTCAGGGCAGCCCTGGGTTTCCAGCAGTAGGAGTCCCACCCGGTGTCTGCCACGATTCACCTGACTCGGCCACTGGCCACAGCCCTGACTCTCCACACTCATCCGACTGATCTGCCTTTCGCTGGTTCTGGAAGAGGGATCTCATCCAATCACCAGTTCCCATGTTGCTCCAGACCATCGGTCGGCCCTAGTCTAAATCTCCATCCCTTTTCCAAATACCCATGGCCAGGAGAGGAGGGGTGACGTTTGGCACAGACGTCGGTCCTTCAGCAAGTCTGCAGACGGCACCTGTGGAACTCGGCGCTCACTTAGCCAGCACCCTGGATGTGTCACGTGCGTCCCTCCTCTTGCACCTGACTGTTGGAGAGAAGGTTCAGGCGCTGTTAGTAACCAATTAACTGCAAGGGTGTCAATGACCAGGCCGTCTGGGGCAGTGGGGAATTGTCATGTTTTCAGATGCAAAAGCAGACGATGCTGGGGGTTGTTTTTCAGGACTCTGAAGACGGTGCCAGGAGAGGGGTTCTGAGTCAAGAGAAGGAAGAAATCCACCAAAGCAGCGTCCTTGGCGCTGGTAGCCTATGGGAGGGGAGGTTCATGTCTGTGCCGGTGCTCTGAGCAGGGAGGGGCTGGATGTACCGCAGGCTGCACAGGTCAGGAAGCCCAAGCTATGAACCTTAGGAAGGGCAAAGGGGCCCCCACGTGCCCCTGCTGAGAAACAGACACCCCCTCCTCAAATGTGACATCCTCTTCCCTTTAGGACGTTTAGAGATTCACTGGGGTCTTGGGAAGAGCCAGACCACAGAGCGATTCAGCTCCCTGTTCCTTGCTGAGAATAAGACTGAAAACATTTGACACGATGGGCATCTGAGGGTCCGCCAGCGCCAACCTATGACCGCTTCCGTGAGAATATACAGCCAGAAGGGCTGGAGGGAGTTCTAAGGGACGCACTGCTACCAGCCACAGCGAGAGGATTGGACGCAGTAATTAATGGAATCTTATAAAACAAATTCAAATTGATCAGTCAGTAAGTTGGAGTATTGCCACCCAGACGGAAACCGATTTAGAGGAACATAAATCGAGTCAATAATAAATGTGGAAGGAGACAGGAGTCGGGGGAAAGTGTCTGGAATGGCATTATTGGAACTTATGTTATTTATTATAGGGGATTAATAGTAATAAAAAAGGCTCCCATGACAAAGCCTTTGAAAGAAACTACAATGTAAAACTTAGATCTATAAGAAAGATCTGGTTTTAGGAGCTTAATTGAAAATATTAAACAGAAGACAGCAATTTAATTAAATATAAAGATGATGATAAATCTGCAAGTTGGATCTGGTCGCAGGAAGAGAGGTCTTGCACAAAGGGCTCTAGTGTGATCAGAGGGCTTGAACACATGCATTTTTGCAAAGGGGAAGAATATCAATTGTGAGCTTGTTTCTATTCCCCCCCCAGGGAGGGCTCCCTGTCTGATACTGGTGCCAGGGCCCCTCTAAGTGGTCCAGGTTCCCTCTTTAAGGGAGGACCCAGCACAGAATCGCTTCTAGAATCTCAGGACATCTCTCTGACATTGCAATGTGCAGCGCATCATGAGACCCCAGATCCATCTGCCTCTCGGCCCCCTCCAGAGAGAGAAAACTCTCCCCTGCCCCACAGCCTCCTGGCATCAGCCACGTCCCTCAATGTGCAAATGTGCAGGCCCTCCCCCATGTCTACCATATACAATAGCAGGCTATCCCAGAGTCACCCAGATTCTCTACACAAAGGAGTATATATAATTTGTCACTGGATGACTCAGAGTAATAAGCCAGGAAATTCAGGATCAAGAGCCATGATGTTGCTTAATCCTGGAGCAGCTGACCTCCAGCCTGCTGCTGGCCCCAAACAATGCGACCCAAACATCCCCTGTCCCATGGTGCTCACGCAAGAGAGGGCAGCAGCTGGGCACTCAGGCTGTGCATAGAGGGGAGATGGACATTGGTGTCCTGACAACTGGACAAGGAGAATGCACACAGCTACAGGAAGGAACCATTAGCTCAGAAACGTCAAGATGAGTCTAATAGTGTGAAGCAGAAAGCCCAACAACAAACGGGGGTGAGGGCTTCTCCTCCGCCGCCATGGAAAAGTCAGGAAGGCTCCCTTGGATGTCCTGTGTCCCCAGTGGCCTTGAGCCACCCTCCTCTGTGCTCCCATGACACTGTCTGCATATGCTCCCCCTGAGCACTGAGCCCTTGTGTTATGGTCACCAGTTTAACAGTCAGTCCCCGCATTGGGTTGGGACTTATTCATTGCAGTCTCCCCAGCACCCAACACAGAACCCGCAGTTGACTGAATGAATGTCTGGCCAGGCGACTGGTGTGTTTGGAGGAGAGCTAGTCTGCAGAGCCCAAGGCTGTGGTGGCTGTGGACACCTGAGGCCTTCACTGTCCCGCTGAACACTGCTCTGGGCAGTGGATGTGTGAGGAGGCAAAGAAATGTCCATCTTGGGCTCTCTTCAGAATCAGCCTCTGCATGCAGCTGGACTTCAAAGATGTGGCTTCTTTCTGAGCCCCGGGGGCGGGTCTGAGGTGAGGCCAGGCCTGTGCCATCAGTTACGGGGAGAGAAAGGGTGTATATTCAAAAATCATCAGTTAACACAGGTGGTTCATGAGTTAGTGTATTTTGAAGCTGAGTGACAGTTGCATGAGGGCTCATTATACTTTTATGAATGCTTGCATCTCCCATAATAAAAAATGTTAATAAAGTAAATTTTTACATTTAAAAAGACATGATCTTGAGAGCCAGGCCTGGTGGCACACACCTGTAATCTTAGTCCTTTGGAGGCTGAGACAGGAGGATCACAGGTTCGAGGCCAGCCTCAGCAACTTAGTGAGATCCTGTCTCAAAATAAAAAAGTTAAAAAAGGACTGGGGTTTTAGCTCGGAGCTAGAATACTCCTGGGTTCAATTCCCAGTACCAAAAAATACTATAATGTAATATAATGTAATATAATATAATGTAATATAATATAATAATATATTATATTCAAATGATGTCCCCTCATGGTCTTGCTCTCTCCCACCTCCTTTAACACAGTGATTCTCAAACTGTGTCCCCAGATGTGTTAGTCACCTTTCCATTACTATAACAAAATACCTGAGATAATTAATTTAAAAGGAGAAAAATATTCATTTGGGCTAACAGGTCTGGAGCTTCCGGTCCAAGACTGAGTGGCGTGATGCAGTTACGCCTGTACTGGGGACAGCATATGACGGCAGGGTGCATGACAAGGTGAAACTGCTCAGCTCGTAACCAGGAAGCAAAAGAGGAAGGAGAAAGGACCAGGGTCCCACGATCCCCTCTGAGGACACACTTCCAATGACCTAATGACCTTCACTAGGCCCTACCTCTTTTTTTTCCTTTAAGCTTATTTAATATTTGAACTCTTATTTTCTATTTTCCCAGACCCCAGAAAACAGAAAGTTTTTAGATGACCAATATTTTGTTCCAAAACAACATACAACCTTATCAGCTAGTTCATAAAAGAGCTATTTTACAAAGGTACATCTGGATAATTAGAACAATAAAGTCTTTTAGGCATTTCAAAATGTGATCAGTAAAAATACATGATTATTAATAAAGTTTCTTTTAAAGATAGTTCCAGATTTTTTTAAAAGTAATTTCTGTTAAAGAGTACATGATTGTATGGTGAACAAGGAAAATAAAATGCTCTAGTAGGAAGAGGCTTATTAAACATGACCCACAGTGTGCACATTACAGTTACCGTTTTTGCAGTACATCTGCTTAGCAGTTGGCACCTGGAAATGGCGGGGCGGCTTCCTTCTAGGAGGTATGTTGTTTTCCTAGGCCCCACCTCTTAATGGTTCCACCCACTAGTCCCACCCAGGGGACCAAGCCTTTACCACGAGGGCCTTTGGGGGACAGTCCAGGTGCAAACCGTAGCACCAGACCAGCAGGGTTGGCATCGCCTGGGAACATTTTATAAATGAAAATTTCAAGCCCGTCCTGACCTTCTAAACAGAAACCCTGGGGTGATACCCAGCAATCTGAGCAGAATGTGCCCTCCAGGTAATAACGATGCACACCCAAGTTTGAGAACCACTGATCTAATGTATTTTTATAATCTGCAGTGTCATGACTTCCATAGATTGATGATTTTCCACATGGCTGAAAGCCCTCTCCCCACTGCTCCTGGGGAAAAGTGTTTTCTTCTGAGCAGTCATCCATTTGGCCCCAGCCCAGCTCTGGGACTCAGCATCCCTATGCACACTGCCTTAGGTCGTTCTGGCTCGGGACTTGGTGGATCCAGCCTCTGACAGTTGCGAGCATTGTCGTGTACCAGGCACAGGTGCTGCCTCACTGGATAATCTCAGCAACCTAGAAGGAAATCACCAATGCTGCTCTCATTTTACAAATGAGGAAAACATTATGAGTGAGGGTTTTGAGACCTTAAGTAGCTGGGGCTCTGGATTATGAGCTAACCACTCCTCACCACCATCTTATACCCTTATTCCTCTTCTCCTCTGACTGTGAGTCTCAGGGCAGGTCTCACTCCCCAGACCAAACCTATACCTAGTGTGGGCTCCTGCGCCCAAGTTTCAGCTTTGATCATAGCCAGGCCCTATAGCTGGGGCTAGGCCTTATTCCTTATCCCCAATGATAGTCACTGTCAATTAGGAAGTTTTCAGGTACAAGGAACAAATCAGTGAATCTAGACATGGGATGTGGTCACAGGATGACAGCCGAAGGTCCTGACATCACATCCAGATAGGAGGAAGAGGGGACTACCTTCCCATACATATCCCAGCAGACCTTCCCCATAACTCATTGGCTGGAACTAGGTAGCATGCTCTTCCCTAAACCAATTGCTGATGAAGGAAAATGAGATGGACTTGATCATCTTATCCTAGTCAGGATGTACCCCTGAATTTACATGGTGGAGGGAAGAAAGAAAAGAAAGAAAGAGACAGAGAGTGGGGGGGAGGGAAGGAGAGGGGGGAGGGAGGAAGGAGAGGGGAGGGAGAGAGGGAGGGAGGGAAAGAGAGAGAATAAGGAAAAAAAAAGGAGAGAGGAAGGAAGGAAGGAAGGAAGGAAGGAAGGAAGGAAGGAAGGAAGGAAGGAAGGACTAATACAATAGGAAAGAGGAAGGAATGAATGCTCCAAGTCCTGCCCTGGATGGAGCTTATGCCAGGACCTTGGGGTAGGGGGACACTGTCCTATTGTGCACCTCCAAGAGTAGAAAGCATTTGTTAAGTTGCTGAGACTTCTGTGACAATTTTTATAGAAGCTTGTGACTGATACAGACATGTACTCCCTACTTCTGTGTTGCACAGATAGAAAACCGAAGGATTTTTCTCCAGAAAAAAATAGAATCAGGCATGCTCTGAACTAGAAAAGGCTGGGGTGATGGTGAGTGGATCTTTAAAAGTGTCCCCTCTCATCCTGCCCCATTTGGATCCCAGACAGCAAAGTTTACATCCTGGCAGGAAACTAGAGAAGTAGTCTCTTGAAAAACTGCCCCAAGAGAAAATATTCTATAATTTGTGTTCCCC
This sequence comes from Glis glis, assembly GCA_004027185.1. Taxonomy (NCBI): domain Eukaryota; kingdom Metazoa; phylum Chordata; class Mammalia; order Rodentia; family Gliridae; genus Glis; species Glis glis. The sequence continues at coordinate 38,988 of PVJS01009582.1, forward strand.
CCTCCCCAGAAAACATCAAGTTCCTGCCTGACCTCCCTATAGTGAAGACCCCCCACTCATCAAACTGTAAGCAGGCAGTAAGACCTGCTCTTAAATGTGACCCATCAGCCAAATATTACCAGAAGGGCAAAGGTTGAGACCAGATCAAGTAACCACGAACAAATGGAAGGGGTGAGGAAGGAACTTGGAGAAATCAAAGAATCCAGGGAGAAGAAAAATTTTTTAAAAAAATAAATACTTAAGCCGGGCATGGTGGTGGACACTTGTAATCCCAGTACTTGGGAGGCTGAGACAGGAGGATCACAGGTTCGCGGCCAACCTCAGCTACTTAATGAGGCCCTCTGCAACTTAGTGAGACCCTGATTCAAAATAAAGAATAAAATATAGGGCTGGGGGTGTTGCTCGGAGGTAGAATGCCCCTGGGTTCAATCTCCAGTACCACAAATAAATAAATAAATAAATAAATAAATAAATAAATAAATACTTAGACATGCATGGACCAACCTACATGTCCCTCAACAGATAAATGGATAAAGAAAATGCGGTACATACACACAATGGAATTTTACTCAACCATAAAGAACAAGATTATGTAATTTCCAGGAAAATGGATGGAACTAGAGAACACAATGCTAAGTGATATTAGCTAGTCTCAGAAAGTGAAGGGTCTTAATGTTTTCTCTCATATGTGGAAGCTAGAGAGAAATTGGGAAACGAACGGGACTTCAGATAAGTTAGGAGAGATACCAGTAGAATAGTGGAGGGGAATTTGGGGAGGAGGACAGGGAGGGGGAAAAAGGAGGCTTGATGAAGGAAACAATTTAAATAATGCTCTGTCTATATATAAAGGTATCACTACCAATCTTAATAACATGTATGGGGAGGAGGGAAGTGGGGTGGGATCCGGAGGGAAATTCACCAAGTGCTGTGTGCATGTATGTCTGTATCACTCTGAACTTCATTATGATATATAATTACGACATATCAATAAAAGTATACTTATTTTAAAGGTACTTATTTTAAAGTATACTTATTTTAAAGTATACTTATTTTAAAGTATACTTATTTTAAAGGTACTTATTTTAAAGGTAAAAGTATACTTATTTTAAAGGCACTTAGAAAAATATTTCACATATAACCCAAAATATGTTCATTTTAAAAACAAAAGAGAAATTAGCTTTATGGGATTTATAAAAATAATTGAAAATTTAAAATCCAATAAAAATAAAATAAAGTTGAGGAAATATCCCAGAAGGTAGAATTTAGGAAAAAATAAAAGATGAAAACTTGAAAGAACCAGTCAAAAAGTAAAGTAATTAATTTGGGAGTTCTATAATCCAACATTAGAAGTTTCAGAAAGATAAAAATAGAGAAAAGGAGGGGGAATTATTATCAAAGAAAGAATACAAGGACATTTCCCGTGACTGAGGGTAAAAATTTCCAGATCAAAAGGGCCCAAGACAGAGAATAGATGAAAAAATACCCCACCTATCCTCATCAAAGCCCATGATCATAACATTTTAGACCTTGGGGCAAAAGTTTCAAGAAAGAAACAAACAAAAGTCCTATATAAATGATCAGAAACGACAGTGGCCTAGGATCTCTATAAACAGAAACTTCTAACCATTAATTTGAAATGGTACAATGCCTCAGAGTGACAAGGAAAAATGGTGTTCAAATAGGAACTCCATAGTCAACTTATTAATCAAGTGCCAATAAAGACATTCTCAAACATTCAAGGTCTCAAAACCATGCATCCTTTCTGGGGTTGCCCCAGGAAGTTGTATCACCAAATGAGAAAATAATCTAAGAAAGAAGAAGAGACAAGATCCAGAACACAGGTGAGGTTCTGAAGATGGGGTCCTAGGAGGACGGTCACAGATGTGCAGAAGGCCTAGAAAGAAGCCAGGAAGGATGGAGGGACCCCAGGAAGATGTCCCCAAGAAAATGTGAAACTGATGGATTGCCTGCCGTGTTTGGAAAGGAGAGTTTGGAAGTCTAGTGATAGAGATGTGAGTTAAAACAAATGACAAATGAGACAATTATCCTGTTTCCCAACCCTCCCAGAAAACGATATGCAATAACTTGGTAAAGGACGGAAACAGAATCATACAATAATAGGTGACTTTGCTGTCCATTATATTTAGTCTTTCTATTGTAATCACTGAATATTTATTTAATCAAATCTTGAGAGATAAACAGGCTGAGAGAAGGGGAGAGTTGGTGTGTGTGTGTGTGTGTGTGTGTGTGTGTGTGTGTGAAAGGGCTAAATCTTAATCTTGAAATAAAAAGTCAATAGAGAATATCTCAAAGTGGAAAATTAAGAAACTGATGTGCACTTGTGTCATTGAGAAATTCGCAGGGAACAGAATGAGCAGATGACAGGGCTCCCCAGAGCACAGTACCTGTGGCCAGAGGGGGTAAAGTAGGGAACGACTGCTGTCCATCATAAGCCAAAGCCAAATCGTACTCTTTGAATTATTAAACTATGTTCATGTTATTTTTTTGTGTGTGTGAAGCTAGATTTTGAAGACAGAAATGCTGTCCACTTGTTCCAAGAGAATCTGCCAAAGCCTGGGCTTCTCACAGCAAGCCTGTGGACCTGGGTCAAGAGTGGACGTGTTCTCACTGGGAAACACGCATGGCCTCACCTCAGCTGCTGTAGAACGCTTCATTTAGAACAAATGACATGACCGAAGTTTTGAAAACTCCTGGAGATAAATCAGCCAGCCATTTTCCTGGTTGGCCTCAGACCTGGAGCCTGACCTTCCTACGTCCCTGACACCAACAGCAGCAGGCTCCTTGTGCTCAGTATGAGAGATGGTGAGGAGAATCCTGGAACTCAGAAATAGCCCTGAGCCTTGGGACACCTTAGAAGACCCTGGACTACAGAATGTCTGCCCAGTTGAGGCACCAGGCTAGCTGGGGACTGAAGCCTAGGCTCTCGCCTCTCCATCGGCCCCACGCCTCCCCACACCCATGTGCCACAATCTCTTGGGCATTGTCTTTTTTCTTGCCAGCCATTCATCTGACTCAAAAGCATGGGGAAGCCAGGACAGCAGAGGGAACATAACTGAATTCAAATTAAACCTTATATTTGAATCCGTGCCCGATCCTAAGTAGCTGTATAATCACAGATTATTCATTTGTCTGCCACCGACTGATCACTACCATATTCCATTAACACCAGGTGCATCTGGATATCTTATTTTCTCTTTAAAATATACTTTTACTCTTACATTTTTTTTTTTTTTGCAGTACTGGGGATTGAACCCAGAGGCGTTCTACCTCCGCGCTACACCCCTGGCCCTATTTTTTATACTTTATTCTGAAACCAGGTCTCACGAAGTTGCGGAGAGCCTCACTAAGGAGAGAGAGAGAGAGAGAGAGAGAGCGCTGAGGCTGGCCGCGAACCCGGATTCTCCGGTCTCCACCTCCCAAAGTACTGGGATTACAAGCGTGCGCCACCACGCCCGGCTTTATTGGTACATTGTAATTATACATATAATGAGGTTCAGAACGATGGGAACATACGTGCACACGGCACTTGGTGTGTTTCCCTCCAGATCCCACCCCTCCCCGTACACAATATTGAGATGGGTATTGATAACTGCATATATGAACATAATATTATTTGAATTATTTCCTTCATCAAGTCTCCTTCTCCCCTCTCCATCTCCCTCCCCAAATCCCCTTCCACTCTTCCATTGGTATCTCTCCTCATTTATCTGAAGTCCCTTCTGTTTCCTAATTTCTTTCTAGCGTCTACATATGAGAGAAAACATTCAACCCTTCACTTTCTGTGAATATCTTATTTTCTTCATCAAGATATTAAATGACTCCACCTTAACAACATGGGTAATAACTGCGAATTTAGCTCTGTGGGCCCTGAAGTCTGGATTCTTCCTGTTGTTCTAGGCTCTCTCTATAAAAGCAGAGGGGTATGTCTAACTCTCAGGAGAATGCAAAGTTTCACTGGACAGATATTTGTGAATGAGTATCGCAGTGCACAAGTGTTTGTTTATTAACTCAAGACACATTGTTTTATGCTAGCATTGCTATGCAAGGTGCAATCTCTGTCCTCAAAGAAGGCAACTCCAATGTGGGGGGAAGATTCCAGAACAAGTAACTCCCACTCTCTGATAAGTGTCTCGGACCCCTGCCCTCTCAGACTCCTCAGATGTCTCTCATGTGCTTGTGAACATGTCCCATGACTAACCATACAGCAGCACTCATTCACCTCCTCCGCCATTTCTTATTTTCCAGGTCTGTCTGCTTGGCCATCTCCAAGCATCCCAATGTCCAGGTGCGGCCTGCCTCGCCACGCACCACCCTCGCCATGCACCACCTCCAGACCACAGCAGTGCCCCACGCTCTGGAGTCCTGAAGTCTCCAAAATGGGCCCATAGCATCTGGAGCTCAAGAAAACTGAACCACACTGTGTTCCGTGCCTAGAGGAAACTCCCTTGCCCCTGCCTGTCCTATGAGAGGCTCCGTCACCTGGTGCCAAAGCCAGGCTGCTCCTGCACCCAAAGCTAACATGGTCTCCACCGAAAAATCTCCTGGATCTTATACATGTCCACAGGACACAGTTGGGGGCAAAACCAAGTAACAGCTCCATGAAGACACAGGTTTTATTTTTGAGCCTCCTACCTGACTCCCTCTTCCCAGAAGCCTCAGAGATCTCTCATGAAATACTCTCCCCCACCCCCACTAGTCTTCCACACACTGAAATGCCTGAGTGCCCATGATGGGTTGACCCCCCCAACACACCGACACACACAGGGCTAACCCCACACCATCCTAAAGCATCCCACCTGGCCATCCCTCCGTGGTCAAGGCCCACCACTCTTTTTAAATTTTATTTTTAGTTTATTTATTTACTTATTCATTAATTTATTTATTTTGTGGTACTGGGGATTGAACCCAGGGGTGTTCTACCTCAGAGTTATACCCCCAGCCCCATTTTATTTTTTATTTTTTGAAACAGGGTCTTACTAAGTTGCTGAAGGCCTCACTAAGTTGCGGAGGCTGGTCTCAAACCTGCGATCCTCCTGTCTCAGGCTCCCAAGTACCGGGATTATAGGCATGTGCTACCACCCCCATCTTAAGGCCCAGCACTCTTAAACCCTATCATTCCATGATAGAAGAGACCAGAAAGGCATGGTCTTCTTCCTGTACCCACTTTTGTCACATCTCATGGAAATGCCCTGAAATTTCAAAAGATAAAAATATTTAATAATTGATAGCTATGTAAGAGAATCTGAAGCCTGGTAATCCAGAATAAGATCTGCACTATGGGATATGTATACCAGAACTGTGTCTGCGCCATGATGGGCTAAAGGATTCATACTGGTCGACCAGCTAGACACTGCACAACAGGGAAAACACGAGGCCCCTTCCCAGGCTGCAGAGGCCAGACTGACAGAGCCCTCTCTCACCAATTCTGTCACACCGAGCCTGTAAATTTCCAGACTCCTTGCTCATTCCCTCAATGACCCATCAAGATAATGAAACTCTCCCCGACTCCTGGAGCCCATTCCCTTGGGACTCCGGTGTCTGCCAGGCCAGGCTTTATTGTTGTTGGACTCTCCCTGACTAATCGGACAAATTAATCTCTGATAAAAGATTAATGTAAGGATGTCGAATGGATTTCATTTCTGCTGCCAACTGTGACGGATCGGTAGGGGCCACCTAGAGTGCTCATCTGAGGAGGACTGTGGCCAGAGCTTAGCTCAGCGAGCAAGAGCGCCAGGATTGATCTGCAGTGTCTGAGCCCTGAGCCCTCCAGGAACAATGGCTTTATAGGTGCGGCTCCTTTGCCATTTTAGGATTAGCAACTGCCCTGGGCTAACCTCTCTCCCTTCCTGGCACACATTTGTGTTTTGGCATGGCCCTTGGGGGGAAGAGATCTTATCCCAACCAGAGAAGAACCATGAACCCTTAAGAACAGGTAGACCCCAAAGGTTCTCTTGGTGACAGCTCTTTCCACGCTCCAGGAAGACTCGGCCTGGGCAGCAGAGGACCCTCAGCTGTGCTCCATCCCAGAACGAGAGGAAGACTAAGAAGCCATCTACTCCAAGTCATGTCAGTGAGCATCGCCTTGTGTCCTCCAAGGAAAGGAAAGGAAAGGAAGGAAAGTAGACGAATTCATCACCTTCGCCAGGAGTGTATTTATCCTGCTATGGAGGAGAAGCCTGCGCTGCTTGGCACCATCGTGGCACAAGCCCAAGGTCCAGTCCGTGCCTAACAGCGGATGCAAGCTCTACTCTCTCGCTGCAGGGAAGAGCAAAAAGGGACAGCAGTGGTTGAGCTGGGAGCAGAACTGATGTCCATGAAATGCCAGTAAACAAGAGGACACTGAGGCCAGAAAGAAGGCCAGGCAGGGCTCCGTTACCTCCTCCGTTACCTCCGTTACCTACCTCATCCCAATGCTTGTGCCACCCACTCAGTGAAGAGCGTCTGTCCAGCCCTGTGGCCTCAGGCCCCTGTGCTCCTGGTGGCCTAAGTCCTACCCGGCTTGGTATCAAGCCTTCCTTGTTTGACCACACTGGACTGGTTGTCCTGCCTCTGAGCTCCTGAAAACACTTCTACATAGCTCAGCCACTGCACTTGTCATGAAGTATCGTCTGCTCCTGTGTCTGCCCCCATCCCAAGGAATGTCCTTCCTTCATAGGACAGGGACTGGAGTAGGGCTTGTCACTACAGGGCAGAGCCCAGTGCAGGCCCAGTATACTGTAAGCATTTAATCAATTTTGTTGAGTGAATAATGGAATTTGGACTGTAGTGGTTGAATCTTGTCCCCCCCCAAAAGTTGTGTTTAAGTCTTAATCCCCACTACCTGTGAATGTAACTTCATTTGGAAATAGGGTCTTTGCAGATGGAACTAAGGATTTCAGGATGAGATCATCCTAGGTGTCGAGTGTGCCCTAAATCCAATGACTGGTATCTTTATAAGATAAAAGTGAGAGAGATTTGACACACACACACACACACACACACACACACACACACAGATTCACAGAGGGGAACACCATGTGAAGATAGAAATGCAGATTAGAGTGATGTGTCAACAAGCCAAAGAACACCAAGGGTTTCTAGAGCCACCAGAAGCTAGGAGAGAAGCCGAGAACCGATTCTCCCTCAGAGCTTCCAGAAAGAACCAACCTTGCCACTTTGATTTTAGACTTCTGGCCTCCAGAAGTGGGAGAGGATACATTTCTGCTGTTTTAAGGCACCAAGTTGGTGGAACTTTGTTATGGCGGTCCTAGGAAACTAATACATAGACTTAGAAGTTAATTTTCAGAATGTCAACCATCATGGGGAAGGTTAAGCAGGCTGTGACTAGGGTCAGATACAAAAGGAGCCCAGGACTGGCCTTAAAAGAAGTTACACGTTCTCAGGGACCCACAGCTGCTGTCTCCTTACACTGTCTCAGCCCTAGAGCTCATAGTCCCCTGCCAAGACATTCTTCTCCTCTTAGAATCTCACAGCGGGAGGGCCTCAAGTCCAAACTCACCCATTTTGTAGGAGGGGAAACTGAGGCTTGTGCAGGTAAAATAACACCCTAAGTAATGAAGATCTGAGGCTGTAGTCTGGTTTTAGGCCTACAGATCTAGAAAGGACCTTCGAGATCAAACAACCCTGCCCCCTCAGTTCATAACAGACCCGTCAGCAGCTTGCCTAAGACTCCCACTACTATATCAAGTTTCTCATGAGAAAGAGATGGGCTAGAAATGTTGGGCAACTTCTAGTCAATGTGCTAAAATGTCTACAATTTAGTTCTATCCTCTCCCTCCAACCCCTACACCCTACCTCCCTTCACCCCGTGACCTCAGGTTAGTGCCCTCACGCCCCTAAACCCCTCTGTGTTTCCCATCTGTGACATAGAGGGTTACTACTGGTGGCCTCTGAGTTTTCCAGTTTAAATATTCTTTAGTTTATAACCAACACTTTGGATTCTTCACCGAAGTTACTTAATGCACAGGAAGTTATGTCAGTCACAATTATAATCAAAGAAAAGAAGAAATCCAGACTTGTCCTCACTTGGATCCTGAGCCTATCCCACCAAACCCTCCAGAGCAGTGACGGCCACCTGAGTGTGATTAGTGTGAGCTTCCCCTTGCATGCAGGGGTACAAGTGAGATCCACCAACTGCTCTGGCCCCCTGGAATAAGGGTTGGAGTCGGATCAGATACTCACAAGTGAAGATAAAACGGATCATAAACCATGTACATAAACCCAGGCTATATTGAGGCCTCCAGCATTTAGATCTCACAGTGGATCCAAAAGGGTTGGAGGGACCCTGGCCTCCCGCAGGTTATTTTTGTTTGATTTTGTTTACTATTATAGGGCTGCAAATGTGTGTCCTAAAGCTCCATATAAAGGCTCTGAAAAGGAAAGTAAACCCGAGGGATGATGTATGGGACCCATGATTCTTGGAAACTGGGTATAAGACCTAGTATGTTAAGAGGGTCATGGTGGCACATGCCTGTAATCCCAGTACTTGGGAGGTGGAGACAGGAGGATTGCTGATTCAAAGGCAACCTCAACAAATTAGTTTCCAAATAAAAACTAAAGCAGGGCTGCAGGTACAGCTCAGAGGTAGAATGCCCTGGGTTCAATCCCCAGCAACACACATACACACACACACACACACACACACACACACACACACACACACACGACCTAGTATGATGTTAGAGGAGAATCCAGCTGGTTCTGCTCTGCTTCTAGAGGTCGGGCGGATCCTGATCTGTCTCCCTCCAAAAAGAGCTCAGAGACCTCTGCCAGGCCCCACCTCTCTAGCGAGCCATGGCCCTTCCACTCTGGGATCCACACACTATTTGCAGAGGTTTCCAGCCCATGAACAAGTCCCAGCTTGCCCAGCTACTCCAAATAAAGCACCTAGAGACCACGAAGGCAGGCTGGCTCATAGGAAAGGGGGAACTGCCCAGCGTCTGGGAGCAGACTCCCTCTGCTAATAGCAGCCATGCCCTGGCCCCGGCCCAGGAGGAGAGAGACTGCTGGTAACAACATCTCCCCATGGAGAGGGCTGGGGCTGGAACCATTCTTAATCATGATGACCTCTGTATTCACGTGGAACACACTCCTAAGATGGACTTCCATGATTTTATCTCTGTTCGTCCTTTTTTACTTAGTTTCTTATATCTTTTTTCTTCCTTCTCTCTTCCTACTTTCATTCTCTCTTTTTGTACAAGTATAGACATCTATGGATGTCAGGTGTGGCCCTGAGTGCTGAGACATGAATGTGGTCTCTCCTCAGGGAGCTCACAGACTGGAAATAAACATCAGAAATCTTCACAGACAGAAGTACAAGATAGTAGAGACGCTCAGGAGATGAGGCACCCATGGCTACTGCAGAAAGCATACCATTTGGGTTGGAATTTGAAGGATGAATAGATGCTGGTTAGATGGAAAATCAGGGAAAGACATTTCAGACTAAAATATTCTGACAAAATCACCCAGGCCTGAGAGGATATGCCATGTTCCGGGAGGCATGGGCAGCAAGATACTACCAGAGTCAATAAAAGGAAAGGTATCGGTGATGAAGCTAAGTAGGTAGGTAGAGAGCATGGAGAGCCATGTGTACAAAGATAGGATGGATTCAGAGGCCAGTGGGAAAGGGCAGTTTGAGCAGGACAGCAACCTACCCAGATTTACCTAGGAAAGACCTCTGCATCCAGGTAGAACACAGAGGTTGTGGCAGGTCCAACCACCCGCTGCAATAACTAGAAATAAAAGGATAAACTGGGGGTAAATTCATACTTTCAAGAAAGATGGAAGAGAGCTGTTCCAGAAAAGGAAGAGCATTACATAGCTGAGTTGATGGGTGTTAGCTTTTGCTCCCTTGGGATCTCTTGCCAATTCCGGGCACAGGCTAGTGGACAGGCTTGGCCCACGTAGAGGGCACTGACTGGGGAAAGAAAAACAAAGAAATCTGTTTAAATTCATGTGGCACTGGATCCATAGATTAGAAACTAGCGAGGCTTGAAGGGAAAGCTGGCCCTTCCCTGGGACAGCACAGGGGCTGAGCATCTATGCTGAATGAATAAAAACTCATCCTTCATCAGAGGAAAGAAGCCTATGAAAAACATACACCAGTATCTCTTGGGATCGTTGCCAGATATTTGGACCATGCACATTGGAAAGATAAAGAACTAAACTCAAAAAATGTCAATGGTAACAACCCAATCAATAAGTCGGCAAATGCACTAAACAGACATTTCTCAAAAGCAGAAATACAAATGGCCAACAAATATATGGAAAAATCTTCAACATCTTTAGCAATAAGGGAGGTGCAAATCCAAACTCTGCTGAAATTTCATCCCAAACTTGTTAGAATGGCAATCGATGAGAACACAGATAATAAATGCTCTAGAGGATATGGGGGGAAATGAACATTTATAAACTGTTGGTGGGGCTGCAAATTAGTACAACCGCTATGTAGACCAGTATGAAGATTTCTCAAAAAACTAGGAATGGAACCACGAGATGATCCAGTTATATTACTCCTCAGTATTTATCCAAAAGAACTAAAGTCAGAATACTATAGTGATACATGCATACCCGTGTTCATAGCAGCACAATTCACAATAGACAAGTTATAGAACCAGCCGACATGTCTGTTAAAAGATGAATGGGTAGCCGGGCGTGGTGGCGCACGCTTGTAATCCCAGTACTTTGGGAGGCGGAGACCGGAGGATCCGGGTTCGAGGCCAGCCTCAGCTCGCGCGCGCGTGCTCTCTCTCTCTCTCTCTCTCTCTCTCTCTGTCTCTCTCTCTCCCTGTCTCTCTCTCCCTCTCTACTTAGTGAGGCCCTCCGCAACTTCGTGAGACCCAGTTTCAAAATAAAGTATAAAAAAAATAGGGCCGGGGGCATAGCCCAGAGGTAGAATGCCCCTGCGTGCAATCCCTGGTACCGCAAAAAAAAAAAAGATGAATAGATAAAGAAAATGTGGTATACATACCACATTATATATAACATAATATATATTTACATATATATATATA
>PVJS01009583.1:0-50019 GCA_004027185.1 Glis glis
CAAAATTGTGGGAAATACACACAATGGAATTCTACTCAGCAATAAAGAAGAACAAAAATTATGTAATTTGCAAAAAAAAAATGGAAAGACATAGAGAGCATCATGTTACATGAGATCAGTCAATCTCAGAAAGTGAAGGGTCATATGTTTTCTCTCATATGTGGAAGCTAGGGAGTAATTGGGGATACCAGAAGGACTCCAGATAATGGAGGAGAAGCCTCAGTGGAACAAGGGAGGTGATCTAAGGAAAAGGGAAGGGGAAGACTGAGATTCATAAACGGAATTACTCCCATTGACTATATGTATATATCTGAATATACCAACATCAATTGCAGTACTCTGTGTTGGAAACGGGGGCACCAAATTCTGAGTGCTTATATGTCAATGTCAACATGATTTACATTATGATGTGAGACTACAATGCATCCATAAAAGCACACACAAAAAAATAGATAAATAAAAACCTAATTATTTCATTCATTTTTTTCTTCAATATATATTTACTGAGCGCCAAGCCATATTTTAGACTTTGGAGATATAGCACATCAAAGAGTTTCTCATGGAGATAATTGAGAGAGGGTGACAAAATTCACACACACACACACACACACACACACACACAAAATGGGGCATTATAAAAGGTCATTAAATAGGTGATTTGATAGACAGTGCCTAGTGGTTATAATCAATTTGCTCTTCCTGATAACAATCTTTTTGTTATTTAAGATAGCACTGTATACTCATAAGAAAGCTTTAGGTACATATCACTTGAGAAAAGCCCCGGAAAAATTTCCAGTTATAATTTTTCATATAACAGGGACCCTAGAGATAAAGGCTTCAAATATAATTTCATCAAAGATCCCTAGAAGGGAAGCCCCTAGGTAACTTAAAGAAGTGAAAATAATACTTCTGAAATAAACTGATGTAAATATCACATTTACTTGCATCTACCAAATAGAGCCAGTATGTTTTATGCTTACTTTCTGATCAAAACACCACTTGATTGGTTTTTGTAGGTGATTCAAATAATTTCATAATAGAGATGCATGTATATGTGTGTTTATTACAAGTAATTACTTTGCCTTAACAAAAATTTCAAGAAAAAATTTCAAATCTATTTTCTTTATATTTGCCTCAAGTTTTAATGCTTCTGATTTTGTTACTCCAGAATTCTACAAAGGTAGCCTTTTCTTTAGAATACCTTATTTACGATATTATCTTTTAGTCCTATATTCTTTTGCATTTCAGTATAAAATCTCTTCACTTTCATATTTTTTCATTTATTGTCAGGTGTGAGGCAAAAAAGCATTTTTATTTGTTGTAAGTTCAAGAGAAATTGGTATTTTTAAAATAAATTTATTGGAAAATACGTATTGAAATTTAGAATTCATGAAAATCTTTTACTTAAAGATGGAAGATTAGACAAAACTTTTTTTCTGTTTAAGGAACCCATTGAGATGATAAAAATGTTAGAAGGTGAAAATTCATAACAATAAATAGAATCAAGATAGCCCATTTCTGGACAAAAGTTTTCCATGGTGGTTTTTTGTTTTGTTTTGTTTTATTTTTGCGGTATGGGGATTGAACTCAGGGGTGCTCTACCTCTGACCTACACCTCCAAGCCTTTCTCATTTTTCATTTTGAAACAGGGTCTCATAATGTTTCTAAGGTTGGTCTTGAACTTGTGATCCTTCTGTCTCATTCTCCCAAGCACTGCGATTATAGATGTGTGCCCCCACACTTGGCTTTCTGAATGTTTCTTAAAGTAGAAAAGGTAGTGGTGCAGAAGTACCTACTTCTAAGGATGGAAGCAATACTGGTGAAGATTAGAAAGAAGCATAGGGCACTTTTTTTTGTGGTACCGGGGATTGAACCCAGGGGCATTCTACCTCTGGGCTACACCCCCAGCCCTAGTTTTTATTCTTTATTTTGAGACAGGGTCTCACTAAGTTGCAGAGGGCCTCACTAAGTAGCTGAGGCTGGCTGTGAACCCGGATCCTCCGGTCTCAGCCTCCCAAGTACTGGGATTACAAGCGTGTGCCACCTCGCCTGGCTGCATAGACACTCTTCTTATCACTTGTCATCTCATGTGAAGAGGAACACTACTATGTTTAGCTTGACTGACACTGTAGTGTCCATCAGGCACAGATCATTCCCTTGTCTCAAGTGTTCAAGTATATAGAAGTATGCCGCACTGTTTATCTTCCCTTCTCCAGGTAGAAGCAGCAAGACTGCCAGGACTGCTATAAGTGGCTTCTTTTATATATTTTTCTTTAATTATTTATTGAAAACACATGTATTGGATACAGCTTAGTGCCAGATCCATGAGGAATTTGGGATAAAATGGCAAATAAGTAAGAAAGCTATATGCTAGTAGAGGAATCAGTCACACATTAAAAGAGAAAAATTATAACTACAACTGAAATAATTTTTAACAGAAAAGGTCATGTTGCTATGGAAACAAAGAAAAGAGGTATTTTATACATGCAGGAACAATTTTATGAAAAGGGGAAAATTTAACTTCAATCTATAGAATGAGCAGACACTAACTAGCAAATACAGAATGCAAGAGCTTCTCCAGCACTGGGGACAGTTGGAGTAAAGCTCTGTTTCAGGAATGTGCTGAGGCAGGAGCAAGGCTATGTCCCTGAAAAACCTCTTGGCCTGAAGCCAAGAAGAATAAAACCTCCTCCCAGACTCCCTCCAAGATGAGCATAGCTGGGATTGTTCTGGCAGCTGCAGCCACAAGATAGAGAATATAACTGCCAGGGCATAAACTATAGGCTAACCACTGTTCTGCTTCTGCACCCTGCTTATGCTAGGCCCAAATTTTCCACTCCCTCCTCTCCTGAGAGTTGACTTGGCTATTGTATAAAAAAGTCTGTATGCCCTAAGCTCAGGGCTCAGACCTGGAGCTTTGCTCTCCGAGCCTCACGGGTGAATAAGCTGACCTGTCGTATCCTGATCTGGCTTCTGAGTCTTCTTCATGGACCAGAATCTCTTGCAACAGTGCTGGGAAAGTTCAAGTCTATAACAAAATGCCAATGAGAAAGAAAACTAGAAATGTGGTAAGGCACAGGGCAGCACAGGACATGTTAACTGCTAAAGGGCCGTAGATTATGGGATAATATTATCCTCCCTTGAAACCTGAAGTTATGATTGATGAGACGCTGGATGCTGAGACTATGGTGCTGCACCCTTTGTAGGGACCTGTTGCAATTTTATTTCTTAAAATGAATGGTATTTTGTTTCACTGTATGGAGTTTTTACAAGTATCTAAGCTTTGTGCTTTAAAATTTTACTGCATGTCTATAGTGACTTTTCCCTCATTTTGCTGGCAAATCAGTGGGACCCTAATGTGACTGGCCTTCCATTATCCCAGAGTATATCCTCCATCGTTTTTACATTTTTCCTTTTGCTTTTTTAATTTTGTTTTTGTTTTTTGTTCAAACTCTTGGTGGATGCTTTTAATTAGCTTTATTTTTTGTAGTACTGGGGATTGAACCCAGGGGCATTCTACCTTTGAACTACATCCCCAGCCCTATTTTATTTTTACTTTGAAACAGGGTCTCACTAGGTTGCTGACATGTCGTCTCACTACGTTGCTGAGGCTGGCCTTGAACCTGTGATCCCCCTGTCTCAGTCTCCCAAGAACTGGGACTATAGGCATATGCCACCACATCTGGCTAAAAATTTTAAGCATAGTACAATTCACCAATTTTCAATATAGAATTGAGGGTTGACAAATTTATACAGTCATGTAGCCACACCATAATCAGGATATAGGACTCAAAAGTTACCTCTTGCCTATTTTGCAATTAAATCCATTTATCCAGCCCTAGGAAACTCTGATTGGGTTCTGTAAGCATAATTTTTCCTTTTCTAGAACTTTACATAAATGCAAACCACATATTCCATGTTAAAGATTTGAGCAGTTACTAAGCAGCATCAGTACAATGGTTGAATCAGCTTGCCACACGTAAGCACGGTGCCCCAGTTGGATAACAAAAGTTTCTTACAAAACAACAAGCAGTATAAGCTTCATGTTTTATCCATTCGCCTTGTGGTTCTAAGTCTCATGTGGATGATGGGAAGGAAGGCTCAGGAGGGTCCGCGTGCTGCTGAGAAACCCTGAGCTTAGCATACCTCCAATCTTTTAAATGGACTATTAGCAAAGCTGCCCAACCTTTGCCTCAGTGACAATGTCTTCATCATACAGGTCATTTAGTAATCTGTTCTCTGTTCTCTAGCAGGGAGGGCAATACTGTGTCTTCCTTCTGAGGATGTCAAATAGCACACACATCCTTGAAAAGAGTGCTCAACAAAAGATGTCACAAAATGTATAGAAAAACCATGGAGAATTATGTCCCAACACTAGACTACATAATATATATATATATATATATATATATATATATATGCCTGGGTATTGAATCCAGGGGCATTCTACCTCTGAGCTATATCCCCAGCCCTTTCTATATTTAATTTGAAACGGGGTCTCACTAAGTTTCTGAGGATCTCACTACATTGCTGATACTGTCCTTGAACCTCTGATCCTCCTGTCTTAGCCTCCCAAGTACTGGGATTACAGGCATGTGCCACTGCGCCTGGCACCAACACTAGACTTTTAAGTATATCTTATTTCACTTAGCATAAAGCTTCGCAGCAACCAGAGACTGACACAGTGCAAGCCCCTAACAAATGCTAGCGATTATATAGCAGAGTAGCTGGAGAAAAGAGCAGTCTTCTTTAAAGAGCCTTAAGGAAGGCCCAGTGGGACATGC
The DNA here is from genome assembly GCA_004027185.1 of Glis glis. NCBI lineage: Eukaryota > Metazoa > Chordata > Mammalia > Rodentia > Gliridae > Glis > Glis glis. The sequence goes on from PVJS01009583.1 coordinate 4,785, forward strand.
CTGTGGCCTGAGCATATGGTGCCTTTCAGCTATATCTGCTCTGTCAATATGTTTGTAATAAACTGCTCCATCCATGGGTATCTCTAAATCTCACATTGCTCTTAAACTGAAGTGCTATATCCTGTTTGTGAATTCCAAGGTGTATCTCTAGTAATTCTAACACAGTGCCTGGGTTATTTTAGGTTCTTAGTAAATGAATGTTGAATAAATAAAAGGAAGAAACCTGCTATGTCATACAAAGAACAATACCTCTCTGTGTGATAAATAATTGTAATATCTTTCAAAAGCAAATTTGAAGAAATGAAATTCTTTAGCACGGGAATTGGTACAGAGATTACTTGATATTAGAACTTGTCACTGACTGGAAACCTAAATGACCCAATATAGTAACTGAAAGTTCAAAAAGAGAATGGAAAGCAAAGAAGAATAATGGTAAGAGCATATAGTGTTCCCTAAACAAGAAAACACTGTTTTGGCGTGATACTATGTAAAAGTACTTCATTACTAAAACATACGAATGACTAATTCATTTTACATATTTAAAATATGGTATATCTTGTAATGAAAACACACTATAGTAATGATTTACATCTATATTTAATATATTTTAAATAGATGTTTTAAACATTACCATTTCAATGTACCTATTCATTACATTTATGAATCAGAACATGTTTTTTAAAAGATGCCTTCATTTCATGGTACTATATTTTTAATTATGTGCAAATATTTAAGCAAATTAAATATAAAATATTCACTCATATTCTTCATGGATATGAGAATCATTTTTTGTCATTCCAAATCACAACAAAAGCTGCTTATCAAGTCATGTTAAGTAATACAAAATGTTATAAAATAAATTGAGATCACACTTGGGCTAAATACAGAAAGTTCTACATTTCTGATGGTATCCACACATTATACAATTAAACATTCAACTGTATATAGTAATCAGAAAATTATAGACACATGCTTCTAAATTAATGCTATTAAAATTAGTTACAACAAAGACAATGACAATGAAAACCTCTGTACAATGAAAAGATTTCTGAATCACAGGTGATAATCAACTTATCTTGAATAAAACTTAACACTAAGATAGTTTAGCACAATTTGGTAACCGGGCCACCTCTTGAGAAGTATTTTTTTAATTGAAGAAATTATCTTTCAAATTTTGCCCTATGTTAATTTACAAATATTCTCCTGCTTATCCTCATTCTTCATTTAGGACTATTTTTAATATTATACCACTGAGAAATATTACTTTTTATAAAAACTTGTATACCTAAGTATTGTTACATTATGGGTATGATTAAAATATTAAATACATAGTGTATTTTAATATTTCAAGCACATATATTATCAAAATGTCATGCTGACTTTCTGGATTTCTATAAAAACATATTGCCCTTCAAAGTGTCCTAGAAAGCTTTTTCTCTTCTGAATATGGTTTTATTTTTATTCTCCAAGTAGCAAGTTAGAGTGTGTGAGATATATTTACCACTAAACCTTTCTGTTTGCAATGTAAACACTAAATCACCTAATAGAGTCTTATATCAGCTGCTAAACAGAATTATTCATAACATCTTTGGAACAGAATCATGTAAGTTACACTTAACCATCTGTGCATTTTGCTTCCTGCAGAAAATTTGCAATGGTGTAGTAAAATATTTTATTTTTTGTATGTTTGTTTCTTATTAAATAGATATGCTAAAATTGTTTTTAGGAAGAACTTTCAGAGTAGGGTATATCGGCAGCTTGATAAAAAACTAAATAAAATATTATTAATATTAATAAAACACTACCATACACACTGAAAACATGATTCAAAAGTGGTAAAGAAATTTCAAAGATAAAACATACACCAAGTACTAATCATCTGCATGATAATACATCGAATAAAAAAAGGTTCTTTGAAGAAGCCAGAGAGTTATAATTACTGAGTAGGCTAAATAAATAATTACCCATTTTGATTGAAAAATATATGTAGTTCATTAAAACTGGGACTCTAGTTTACTTCTCTAGCTAAGCTCTATTCAGATGCCAAGTTTGTACTTTAATTAGAACAAAAGACCAACATTAACTTCAATACAACATAATAATTTATAATAATGATTGTATATTAATCTCTTGAGCTTTCAAGAATATAGCACATGACATATGGCATAGTACAGGCACTGTGTGGTCCTTTGGGGATGGAGGTGGTGCATATTAATTAGCTCCTAGAAAATAAAATCTGTTTCCCTCTGAGAAAAGCTATTTTAATGCTTATTGGTTTAAGATATCAAAGGAATTAGATGGAACACTGTTAGACTTGGTCTAGACTCATTAAAGCTTTGTCTAGACGTAGGCACAGAATCAACTGCTTTTGAGTTAATTCTTGACTGAATGCTGCCTAAGAAATTAGAGTAGCCATGCATTTCTTTGGCCTTGCCAAATGGATTTCGGCTGAAAACATCACAATTACCATTTTGGTTTCAGAAAACTATAAAACTGAATTTCACATACAAAATAATCTGACCAGAGACATCAAAATCTGAAGCAGCTTCTTCTTGATTGTTACCTGAAACTACCCTGATTTAATCCTTAACTTTGTAAATTCTGATCCAATCTGAACATGAGATTATAAATGCCTTTAAGAAATATGTCATTTTGCAGTAAATATCTTTGAAGGAAAATGAAAGGGTATTGTGGAACTAAAAGTCTGGCTGATTAACAGATACATTTACCTAGAGATGGATAGATCTTAAAATTAGTTCTCAGGGGAAAGAAGTCTAATCCCAGTGCTAAGAATGTATCTAGAAAGAGAAAACAGAAAATTGAGTGGATTTGATGATGTCTGGAAAAGGCTACATTTTATAAATTTCTTTTGCTAGTTTTCTTCAAATTCATGTCACTTAAAATTTGGAATTGCACAAAACAAATTCATTTAACTGAAAAGTATTTATACTTTATGGGGTGTTTAGAACTCTGTGAAGCTTTTTAAGATCTCTTGAATAGCAAATTCTAATGAGGCTTTTAAAAGTAAGCAATTGAAACTCATGCAAGAAATATAGATTTACTAGTGTGGCTGGGCAGAATATTTGTTTTGTCAAGTATCACATTGTTTGTTTACCCCCTCCACTCCCTGGAGGGGGGTGCAGTCACAGTCCTGTGATGGAAGTTTTATGTTGCTGATATATTTATTAGAATATGTGGACCCACTCCCTCCCACACAACACATGGATTGGCAGTTTAAAATAATTCCTTCCTATTACTTAATAGGCACACTTACATAGCCTATTAAATAGGCACTTAAAAGGCACACTTACATAGCCTATTAAACCAATGAGATGACAGTGTGTTATCCTTAGAGAAAATTTAATTTTGGAGTAATTAATTACACATATCACAGAATGTCTCAGGAGAACATTATTGGCTAAGCCTACCAATTTATTGTGCAAATAATTATACTTCTTTTTATTTGAGGTAAAGATGCTGATTCATAATTAGTAAGATGGTAACAAATCATTTATTTTTGTGACACTCATATTTTCAGGGGAGGAACTACTATATCCTATATATTTATTTAATTTGAAAAATAGATTCCTTGTTCTGACTTTTTAAGATGAATATAAAGCTATGGTTCAAAATCACAGTACATGTAGAATTTGAAAAAGGAAATTCTGAGACTGTAGTTTCTATTTCTTTCTTCTTTTTTTACTGTTTATGAGTCTAGTTGTCCTGATATTCTACAATGGTTGGTACGTTTGCTTTTGATGCATTATAGATATCTTCAGAATCACTCGCATGTGCACAGCATCATCATAAATGATGAAATTTGTTTCTTCGAGCTCCTTCACCAAATGAGTGAAGTAGCAAATATCATAGTTTGGTCAGTTTTGGAGATGTTCATTATAATTCTCAATTATATTACTTTCTCAAATCACAAGATCCTTCTGATGTTTTCTGCAGCACTGTGTGAAGAACACAGGATTGGACACGAGAGGGCACATCAGAGAACAAAAATCATGCCTCACCATTTTTTATTAGCTTTGGAACTTTGGACAGGTCAACCAACCTAGTTTTCTCACTTTTAAAATGTAGGGATTCAATTAGAAAAAAATACATCTAGAAAAAAAATGTCTAGAACAGTGCCTGACTGTGTAGCGACTCCAAATGTTAGCAGCAGCAGAATATTTTTCTTAGAAATAAAATAGGTCCTTTAAAAAAATGATGCCATTAAAAATGCTGTATGCTTCTATCTTACTGTGACTCTTTGGTTTACTTGGATATGTTGTCAACTAATGTTTTCTCAGGACCCAGGATCAATGTAGATTAGATATTCTTAACCTTCTGTGCACATAAAAATCATCTAGAAATCCGAAGACAGAGATCCCAAGGCCTTTCTTTCCAAATTTAACATTTGAGAAACACTGATTTAGATTGCTGATCTTAAAAGGTTAACGACCTTTTATGAAAACATTTTGCTCAATCTCTTCTTCCTGACTTCTGATGCTCCCCACTTCCTCCAAGTAACCAGTCTTTGTGTCTTTTGCCTGGATTCCCTGGGAAAGTTTTGTTGGGCATAATCAGAGAATGAGCTGGCCTGGAATTAAAAGCTGTGTTTCCAGTCCATACAACATCTGATAGAATGGCTGATTACACTGGAAAAGATTGTCTATAACTCATCTTCTCAGGGATATAGCCCGATATACGACATATGAAAGTGGAGATGTTTAAATTTCAGTAGTGCTTTTGCATGTAACTAAAGATGTGACTGTGTTCAAGTTTGTTAGTCACCGTGTCTTCAATTGCTGTATCTGTTGAGAATTATAATACTTTTCCTGGTTGAAGGCAAGATTCTGGTCTTAGACAGGAATGTCTCTTAGGCTTCCTTTCCATGACTTTCCACGAAGGTCAGTATTCCATAGGTACCCTGTTAAACATGAATTCCACAGATACTTTTTCCACATTTTTCTTGAGTGAATAATCATTTTAACTTATTATCTCCTGACACAATTCTATGTATGAAATATTTTGAGAAGTACTGAGCTCCGAGATTACTCTATAACAATATAAAGGTACTACCGATTCACTTGCTTTTACTATGCTAAGAATTTTATTTAAATTCATGGGGGGGATTTAAGTGAAATAAATCTGGAGGAACCTTGAGGTAACCATCCCATATCTGTATTGCTGCCAGTTAAGAGGTTTGTTGTAGTCAAAGGTGCGGAAGCATCTACAGCACTGTTGGACACCTGTTTTAATAGTAATTTAGCTTCCCATATGACCTCTTAAAAACATGTTAGTCCGTAGTTAACTGCAGTATATCAAATAGCCAATACCTCATAATTTTGAAGTGAGAAATACAAAATAATGACACTTCATGAAGTGTGATTTACCTACATACAGAGTCTTTAAACAAAAATGAAGAAAGAAAAATATTTTCTGCTCTAAATATTATTGTGTCATGGGAGTATATTTATTTGATTTTGTTCTAAAATAATAAACTGCCAAACTGGTAATAGTTTGTCAGGCTTTGTTTTAAATTCAACTCCACATGAAGAAATGAATCAACACATTGACCTTTTATTACATATTTAAGATCCATTAATATAAGACATTCTGCTACTCCAGGCAGCACGTGTCTACATGGATATTCTCGGTTCTTTTCTGCTGTTGATCTTTGCAGAGCACTTGAGGGCACTGAGGTCAATTCATACATGAGCCTAATCCATCCAGCCCTTTCCTACACACACTCTTCAACATGGCAAATATTTTCAAATAAGTAAATTGATTAAAAAGAATTATAGTTTCATTTATCATATAAAATATGTGCACATAGGTAATCCAGATGAAAATGGATTTCTGCTTGAATTATCTAGCTAATTACCTCAATTCTCTGCTTTGGGCATATAAACTTTACTTATGGTAGGAACAGCTGACCCTTTATAGGGTCAATTTTCCTTTAAACTCCCTCAACTCCACTCCCTCAACTCCAATTTTCCTTTAAACTAAGATTAGGTATATATTTATCCATAAGAAGTGAAAACCTATGGCATACAGGGATTGACTGCAATGTTGTTCTGGCCATGTGTAATGGAGAAGTGTTTGAGTGTTGTTTGGCAGAGAAAATTCCTAAGGAATATATTGAATTGCCAAAGGGAATTGCATTATCCAATACCAGAAAAGCATTTTACAAATGAGTTTGAAAGTTAAGCCAAAGTTTAACCTGCACTTTAATAGAAAGATTTTTAGAGTTTGGGGGAATAATGGATGCAAGAGCTAGTCAATGTCAAAGTCAACGTGAAAAGCTGAATTTCCCACATGAGAGAAGAACTGAAGTATGGAGGAGACACACAGTCTTACAGAAACACTGCATTATCTGCATAAAATTAGAACCATGCATATAATTCTATGTTTTCACCTTAGTCAAAAGTAAGGATAAAGAAGAAATAATCATTTTTTCTTCATACATTTAAAGAGCTTCTCATTGACAAAAACAAATATTTCTTTCATACTTTCTTTTTGTCAGTTCTTTTTGTTATTAATAGCTCTAGTAGATATTTTGGGTTTTCAAAGAGAAACTTTGCTATTTTCCTGTGGAAATTATATAGTATTCTATGAAAACTGCCTTACTGCAAGGAATTTAAAAGCGTATGGGAAGGAAAAGCCATATGAGCTGCTTTCATTGTGGAGTCACCTCTGTTTCATTGATTTCATCAGAACCACAGAAAAATAGAATTAAGAAATGTTTTTTGCCTCATAAGACACATGCATCACTCCTGAAATTCTTACAAAATCAACTGAGGCAAATTAGGGGTTTCAAAGCTAGTCATCTTCTAAGTTGTTTGGAAAAAAAATTGCATTTAAATTGCTCTGTGCAGCTACCTTGAGATTTTTTACCCTGGAATCTTTATGACTTTTTTTCATTAATACTTTAAAAATACAATTTCATAACCAGTGTATTACTACATCTAGTTGTGTTAAGAAGAGGAACTTCATTTCATAAAATAGAAACATTCAAAGTGGTTTGGGGCAACCAATCTCTCAGTCAAATACTTGAATTCTTCACATTGAACACTTAAGAGTGAAGTTAATCTGAAACCACATCAACTCTCCATTTCTATTAGAAAAACTCGGTCATTAATAGCTCTATCAGAAAGAATAACTTGTGTTCCCACATGTCCTGTCCATAGCAGTGTACATGTACAGAACTTCTTGGAACTTTTCCCCCCAAATAGTTTATATATAAAAATACAGCAGATTCTCTTTAATAGATAAATATTAAGTATTTTCCAATAATTTCCCTATACATATTCAGAAATAAAGATATAAGAAAAATACTAAATGTGCAAAATGCTCTTTTTATATGTACATTAAAAATACAATATAGTAATAGCTTTAAAGGTGTGGAAAAGCTTTTGGGGGAAAAGTCTTCAACATTAGAAAATGTGGTCCTATTAGAGCTTTTGCTTTAACAAACTGTAAACAAACTTTTTAAAATACTGAGAGTTTTCTCAGTTCTTTCCAACCAAGACACTTTCAAATACATCGAGTCCTGCTTTGAAGTAAACCTGAGCTGAATTAATGCTATTCAACACATCTGACAGGGCTTCTTGAAGGGTCTCATTTGATTCAAGTGGCTTGCAGTGCTCCCAAGCGTCCACAAGGATTGAAAACTGACTTATCTTCTCATCAATATGGTACAGGATGTTTCTGAAAGAAAGTATGCAATGTGTAAATATTTTATGCACAATGCCATTTTCATATCAAATGATGTAATGAATACTGCCATGAAGTGATGATACTTGCAATAGATGAAGCTATTATAAAATAAAATATCAATATTTTTCAACCCCTAATGAATTAAAAATATAGACATTGATCACAAGTAGTTTCTCATATTGATGAGAAAAGAAAGATAGTCCTTATGTGCCTCCAGATGGAATTACACAACAGTACCTATGAAACAGCATAAGAGTTTTGCTAAAAAATTCATTATGAATCTTATAAAGCTTCTAAGTCCAATTGCTAATAAATAAAGGGGACATATGTATGTCAAATGATACCATGGCAAAATCTAGAGAATAACTCAATCTGTTCAACAAATAAATTGCATTTAAAAACATGGAAAGGAGGAACCTATAGACTAGAGTTTCTTGATCTTGTCCTATTAACACTTTGGACGAGATAATTCTTTATTGTGGTGGCTTGTCCTGTGCATTGTAGGATACTCAGTGGTATTCCTGGCCTTCATAGGCTACATAAGTAGCATCTCTCATTTAGTAGTATAGCATTGTCAGTATGCTTGCTAAAAGCGCTCTTGTTCTCTAGAAATACATTAAGTAATATTTTAAAATGAAATGTTATTAAATCTGGAATTTGATTTAAACCATTTGGAGAGAAGAAAAGAGAGTAGAATAAAATATATCATATGGAATAGTATTGATAGAGAGGCATACATGAAAAAAACTGAAATACATTTGTCTAATTGTCATAGGAGAGATATAAAGTCTAATGGTAACAGCTAAAAGATTGTTACTGGGAAAGATCAAGAAAAGATTCATAATAGAGAATGTTTGGACTGTATCTTGAAGGCTAATGGAAGTCACCCATTACAAAAGCTTAAGAAAGGAAAACTGGGGGAGATGAAGAGAGAATCAACTGTAAGTGAAATATCATATGCAAAGATATAAAATTATAAAATAGCATGATTTTCTCAGAGGCATCAATGTCAGTGTCTCTGTATGACCAGAGTATAGAGCCAGAGTGGTCAACAGAGGGCACAGAAGGTGAGAGCAAGGTTTCCCCTCGTCATCTGGCCTGATGTACCAAGAGAGGGGGCTACACTTATTCTTATGGTGACAGGAAAACAGTAAAGGTTCTAAGCAAAAGAGAAAGGTGATTGGATTTATTTTTAAATAATCACTTTGGTTGTAATAGAATCTGGGGAATAAAATATTAGTCCAGAGATGGAGAGAGGGCCACAGGACAAAATTTAATTATTTTCAATTTTCCCTAGTGTCAACCTTGTTTTATGAACTTCTGAATCATTATTTCCCGTCTTACCCGTCTTTTCTGCCCTGACCTCTCTGGAACTTTCTACTATTTACTCTGACATGGTTACTAGACAATAAAATCTACCTAATTACTCAAGCCAGAACCCTGAAAGCCATCTATTTTCCTTAAATATTCAAGCGTTCTTTGATATTCACTTCATATTTCTAGGGTTTTATCTTTTCTGTTGTGGTCTCTTGATCCATATTTTCAAGGATACATTATAATCCTATTGCTTTACACTTCAAGGTAAAGAATAATTTTTTGGAGCTGGGTGTGATGGTGCATGTTTGTAATCCCAGTATTTGGGAGGCTAACACAGGAGGATCACAGATTCTGGTTAGCCCAGCAATTTAGGGGGTCCTGTTTCAAAATAAAAAATAGAAAGCACTGAGGTATGCCCTTAAGTTCAACCTCTAGTACCAAAAAAATGAACAATAGATTGTGCATTTTGGAGAGATGATTCAATGTTTTGTTTTGTTTCCAAAGTATATCATTTGAATGGGAACTGTGCCAAATAATCCAATATCCTTGATCTTTATGCCTGTGAATAAATTTGGCATTGCATTAATTAAATAGAGCAGTGCAAAGAATGATACTTTCTAGATCCCTAATAAGCTTGACTTCAGATTTGAGCATTTTGTTAAGAAATATATATTTCCTGGATATGGGGAGGGAGCAAACCCCCTCCCAAGTATAGTGGCAAGTAGGTTGTGAGCAAGGTTCTGGCATGAGCTTACACAGAGCACAGGAGCACTGGAGCCTGTGGGAGTCCAGAAAGGGCTGGACCCCAGCTTCAGTCACCTTGTCTGGTAAATGCATAATCTATGCTCATATATAAAACTGTTCCAGGCCTTTGTTCCAGATGAAAACATGCCAATCTGAGAATAAAGTACATATTCAATAGATATGAAATTGATTCACTATCTAGCACCAGGACATATTAGACTTCCCTATATTTTTGGATAATATAGTTTCTTCTTCAAGTAGTAGCATACTCTTTAAAGTGGGTACTATTGCTTTTCCCACAGAATTTGCAAAATTAAAAGGATTTTTCAAGGGAAGATATTCAACCATACAGAAGTAATCTCATAGCAATCATATATGTGCATATATATATATATATATATATATGTATGTATAATAGGCATTTTACATATAAAAGATTCAAAGGTGTTTAATGATATAAAAATTTCAAATAAAATAGTGAGAAGTACCACTTATATGTGGAATCTAAATCTTGATCTCATATAAGTTGAGAGTACAATGGTGGTTACCACAGGCCAAGGAGTGTGTGTGTGTGTGTGTGTGTGTGTGTGTGTGTGTGTGGTGGGGAGGTTGATTTCTGGTGCTAAGTTAGAGTTAGATAGGAACAAGAAGTTCTGGTGTGCCACTGCAGAGTAGGATAACCTTCTGAAGGACACTGCCTTCAGAAGGCTAGAAAGAAAGAATTCTGAAAGTCTTCATCATAAAATAAATAAATATATATATATATATGTGTGTGTGTATGTGTGTGTGTGTGTGCGCGCGCGCGCGCGCGCGTGTGTGTGTGTGTGCGTTTGAGGAGACAAATATGCTTAATCTGCTGTAAACATTATTCAATGTACACATGTATCAAATGAGTTCATGGTACTCCATTAATATGTACAATACTTGTTTTCATGTATCAGTTAATTTAAACAAAAAATAAAAGTGAGCATTGGTGAAACACCTTATGAAAGTTTACATAAATATTAATTTTATTCCATAAAATGTTGATGTCATTAAAGGGTAAAAATAAAAGAAACCAAATAATCCAGAGAGACCTTTAATCAACTAAAAAAAAAATTTTCAACATGGAGATGAAACATCCCAAGATATTCTCATGAATTCTCCAAATGGCAGAATCTACACAGAAGTTAGCATTTTTATGTTACATAAGCTAGCCTAATTGTCATTTAAGAAAAAATAGGTTTTTAGTGCCAGTACATTTATCAAACACATTTAAATTAATAATGAGCTGGGTGTGGTGGCACACGCTTGTAATCCCAGTACTTTGGGAGGCAGAGACCGGAGGATCCGGGTTCGCGGCCAGCCTCAGCTCACGCACGCCCGCGCGCGCACGCACACGCACTCTCTCTCTCTCTCTCTCTCTCTCTCCCTGTCTCTCTCTCTCTCTTCTCTCTCTCTACTTAGTGAGGCCCTCCGCAACTTCATGAGACCCGGTCTCAAAAATAAAGTATAAAAAAATAGGGCCAGGGGCGTAGCGCGGAGGTAGAATGCCCCTACGTTCAATCCCCGGTACTGCAAAAAAAATTAATTAATTAATAATGAAACAAACAAAAAAGTAAACAAATATATACATATGTAAATATATATGTGTATATATATGATGTGGAACAAATAGTTTAATAATCACATCATCTAGTTGTCCATCAACAGATGAATGAATTACAAAATTATGGTATATACACATAATTGATTTCTACTCAGCAATAAAGAAGAACAAAATTGTGTCATTTGCAGGAAAATGGATGGACCTGGAGAACATTTTGTTAAGTGAGATTAGCCAGTTACAGAAAATGAAGAGTCATATGTCTTCTCTCATATGTGGAAGCTAGGGAGTAATTGGGATACCAGAGAGACTTTAGAAAATGGAGGAGAAACTTCAGTGGAGCCAGGGAGGTGGTCTGGGGAAAGGGGGAAGGAGAGGAAGAATTAATATATGTACTTTCATTGACATGTACATATGTGAGAATATCAATGTCAATCTCAATATCCTGTATGGGGAAGGGGGGAGTGGGGAGGGAGCCGGGGGAACGCCCACCAAGTGCTGTGTGCATGTGTGTCACTATCACTATGAACTACATTATGATGTGAGACTATAATGCACCAACAAAAGTATTTAAAAATAAAGATAAAAATGGATTAATGTATATATTGTATTCATTCACTTAAAATTTACTCCTTTGTAGACAATATATACTAATTTACTAATAAGAATAACTGTTAGAAGAATAAAAAAATGAACTTCTTTCATTATCTTTATAACTTTGAATCCCCTTCCTCCTTTTCATTGGTTTTGTTTAATTATGAACATTTTCATGGCAAATATATTTCCAAAACAAGAATGAAATAGATATTTTCAAAAGCTGTATCAAATTCTTCTATTCCTTGAGGACAAATTGCTCAGCATGCTAACAAAAATATTATAATTTCTATTATAAATAATTAACCGTTAAATGAGTTATACCACTGCCATTAGTATATTATGGATAACATATTTAATTATTCTCAGAATATTATAGTGACTTTTCCACTTTTTCCAAACTGACACAAAGTCCCATATTCACTATGCATGCTTATTAAATATTATATATTATTAATATTCAATTTAATATGAGATTAATAAAACATACTTATAAATATTACAGTATTAATCCCTTGATGGCAATTCATTGAAGCATGTATAGACTTTAATATGTTTATGTAAAATTTCAGCCTGTAACTACTATAAGATGTCTAGAAGGAAGATAATGTAGAAGAATAAAATATATCCTCTAAAGAATGTTTAGGTATAAAGCACAAGAAATATAGTGATTATTATTACTTAAACTGGAAAGCAAGACCAATTCAATGGAGTCTGGAGTAAGCCATTATTTGTTTTTCCTAAACTAGTAGGCAACACAGTAACATGCTTTTATAATGACTCTTAAGCCATGTGAATAGAAATAGATGCTGTTTGGTTTATGAGATTCCATAAAGAATTAAACACATTTTCCATATGCTACATGATTCAAGTAGTAGACTTGTAGCAAGCTAGTATGTGAAATAAACACTCATATCCATTTCAACTGAAATTGGATACAAATCAGGATAAAACTACAAATACTGAGATTCTAGTTGAATATAAGTGACTGGAATGCTTTCATCTTAATTTAAGGGAAAACCTTAAATTTAGGTAGGTTCTGACATAACTTAGTTTATCTTTATTATAATAGCAAAAATACACTGTTGACCTTGATAGATTGCATTACCTAAAAAACAAATTGGGGGTAACAAAAAATACCTTCTTTAAATTTTTATTAGATGGATCATTTCTCCTACTGATTTTTGGAAGTTGTTCATGTTTTCCAATTTTTCTTTTGTGTACAAAAAAAGCATTTAGCTTCCTGCTTACATAAGATAAATTTATATATTGAGATCCCTTTTTAAAAAGGTAGCATCATATTATTTTGCTTTTAATATTTGAAACAAAATCCAGACAATGGTTTAAATTCTATAACATATATTCTTAGATATTTCTTAGTTCTAAGAAAGTTCTTACATATTCTATCATTAACCTTAGGTACCCCAGGATCATCCCTTGGGACCAATATTATTGTCATACCACTTTAATATGCAAATTCTTCTCATCTTTGAAGTATCCCAATTAGATCAATGCTTCTGATAGAAGCTTCTAAATCAAGAGCTCTCTGTATTACCATGTGCTGTCACTGAAATTGACAAATGATGTGTAAGAATTTCAACAGCATATACTATGTCAGTACACCCAAATCTGTCTCTCCTTCCCAATTACAGACCAATATTTTTTCCAATTAGGGCAGACTGGGAATTGACAAATAGCCTGTCAAAAGTCACAACTGGCAGGAAAAGAGAGTGGAAAGAAAGTGAGAAAATATATTTGAAGAATTTCACGTCAAGAATCTGTACTTCACAACCACAAGAACTTACGCTCCTTATTGAACCATTTCTGCTTACATACACCTGCTTTAGTCCAATTCATAACAGTTTCTCTGCAGAAAGAATCGGTAGTGTTAGCATAGCTCTCTTTCAATAAATCACCACCCTATTTGCATACATACAACATGTATCCCAGTGTGGCATGCGAGACATCAGACCTAATTAAAATATTATTTAATTGAAATCATTTTAGTTGCTATTGTGTTTAAAATAACAATAATTCCACCCTCATGCCTATCTTCCCTCATCTGTAACAATTTGGTTCTTATAAATGTAATTCATACAGTCATCCTGACCCACGCACAACACAAAGAGACTACTAAAAAAAGTATAATACATTATTGATGACACTAATGAAATTACAACACACATCACTCATTTTAATGGGTCTGTTTCAATGGCACATCACGGTGACCAGGAAAGAGCAGCACCGAACACAGAAACCTAATTAATAACTCCCAGAAGTATCAGTGGAGTAGATGAAGTATCTTTACTCAAGTGATAAATCTGTCCCACTTAACTAAGGCAAAATAAAACAGGAAAAAATGAATTTTGAAACAAAGGCCTATAAAATTTTCATAAGACATTTCCTTGTGTTTGAATTAGCAAATTAATGATGGGAATGATGACTCTCTTTCAAATGGTCTTCTTATATTCATAAATGGGCATGGGATGCATCCCACTATAAACCTGGATTAATATTAATTATATCACAAGTTGAGAGACTCCTAAATGAAATCACTCTAAATAATAAATCATGTCATATATAACAAGTATATAACAGGTATACCTGAATGGGTATACATGTTGAATGAGATAGAAAAGGCCAGTTCAATTTCTTATAATTGTTTCTAATTCTTTTAGGGGTTGTACTAACTGTACTCCATAGTTAACAGTGAATTACTGTATTTATATTGACATTTAGAAAAGATTGTTTGACTTGGATACTAAATCCATGAGAATTCACAAAATACATGGCTATACTATATATAGTACAAATAAATATCCTATCAGATAAATTTGAATTTGTTCTATCCCAGCAAAAGCAGAAGGAAAATTAAGAACATGTTGATATTATCAAGCCATAAAATCATGTTCCAGACAACTGAGGCAAAACACATATGTGGTAGATTGTTTGCAAAAATGACTGCAATTAGGACTGGGGGTGTAGCTCAGTGGCAGAGTGTGTGCTCAGCATATATAAGGCCCTGGATGAAATCCCCAGAACCAGAGTAAAAATGAAAATAAAAAATGGCTACAATTATTCCCTCCCTGTATCAAGCCCCTTTAAAACATGACTTTGAAGCTCACTCCATAAAGACATGGAATCCATTTTTTCCTCTTGAACCTTGAATCTGGTATGGTCTCAGTATCTGAGTGTGGCATATGTAGTAAGCCTATGCCACAGAAGATCCTGCATGCTGCTTTTCTCTCTCTTCCATGCTCACATGAGATATGTACAGGGTTGGCCTGCTGTAAGCAAAGAGAACACATGGAACACAGGAGACCTGGTCAGCTTAGGTACCCCTTTGCTAGCTCACCCTCTGGTACCTGGCAGTCTCAGCGCTGGTTGCAGACACAAACACAGCCAGGAGATGACCAGCCTAGCACAGATGAGAAGACCACAGAGCCAGGTCCAGGCTAAATGGTCATCTTGAGAATTAACAAAATCATCAGTTAATGTTGTAAGGCACTACATTTTGGACTGATTTTTCAATAGATAATTGACATAATATGGTAATGTTTTTCTTCCCTGTGAGAAAGGATGGGCTATGTTGATATAGGCATCAGCTCTCTATTTTCTCTTAACATATAGAATACCATGTGTGATGTGGGTAAGACAGTTCTTTAAATGAGCTAAATTGAGAGAACTGTTAGAAAATCATATCAAACAGTCCTCATGAGGCATGCATTACAAAGTTAGGTTATTTGTGTTGATTCAGTAAACATTTTTAAGTCTGTGTACAGAGTGCCAGGTAGGATTTTTTCATTAAACAATAAAACAAAGCCAACTATTGGTATGGATTGAATGTGTCTCCTGAAAATTCATATATGGAAGCCCTATCCCCGAATGTGATAGTACAAGGAAATGAGGACTTTGAGAAATAATTGAATTTAAATGAGGCCCTGAGATCCCATGATAAGATTAGTGCCATAATACAAGAAGAGGAAGAAAGACCACAGGTTCTCTCCGCCATGCCAGGATGCAGCAAGAAGGTATGTATCATGTGTAAGCCAGGAAGTGGGTCCTCACTAGAACCTAACCATGCCGGCACCCTGATCTTGGACTTCTTAGTCTCTGCAACTGTCAGAAATAAATGTCTGTTGTTCAAGCCATCCATTCTATGGTATTTTGTCCTAGGAGGTCTGCGATAAGACCACCATCATGATCTCAAAATTATTACAGCAGACTTTAAAAAATGTGGATCATCTTGCTGTGTTATAGCACAAGAAATGGACAAAATAATTCTATGTATTTCCATTATATTTAAATATAAAAATATAGCAGAGAACTGTGGAGACAGAAACAACTATGTTCTGTGCAGTTACTGTCAAGACTTCTTAGTCCTCCAATTACATTGTTTGTCGAGCGAATTTCCTGAGTAAAAGAATATCTTTTAGGATATTACAGGAAGGCTCCCCATCTCCACATAGTGCCTGAAGTTCTCTTTTCCACTAATAAACCTTCTACTAATTCAAAAGAAGAGGCATAAATCAGACAAGGATTACCAGAATTCTTAGCCACTCCCAGAGTCTGGACACGATAGTGGTACTGTTGAAAACCTTCTCAAGCACCACTGTCATTTTCTTCCATTTACCTCTAACTACGCATAACCGACCTGGGTAAATATTTAAATAACTTTCCTTTCTTAACTTAGTCAGAACCCATCTTCTCCTTGTATTTCAGCTTTCACCCTCCAAGGAAAATTTCATTTGGATACCCTACAGTCCCTTCACAATTAATAAGGATGCATTTCCTTTAATCTTATATGCTGAATATTTGCATTTGCCCTTTCTCCACATTTCTTTTAGTTACTTTCATTATCTTTGGTAAACAGTAATGCCCAGAATCCCCCCAAAAAGATATTTAGCTTTTATTTTCATTTATATTTTATTCCAATTAGAAGGATGTGAATGCTTTCTTTTGGAAAGTTCATTCTAAAGACAAAATGTAAATGCTACATATTTTCTCTCACAAGTGGAAAACCAATCTTTAGATGAAGCTGATACTATGGAAGAGAGAAGCAGAGGACTGTGGAAAAACTAGAGAGAACTGTTTCTGAGAAACAGAAAGAAACTTGTTTCTTGGATATATGATTGAAATGCCGAATCAAGCCAACCTAAAATCTGCCCTTCCCTCTGATTTTCAATTATGCCAGTCAAGTTACTTAACTCTTCAAGCCAATTTGAACAAAGCTTTATGTTACTTTCAATGAAATGTATCCATGTATACAATATTTATTAGTTACTATAGTTATTAAAAACACATGCATATTTTATTTAATGACTATAGATAGAATTTTATTTTGACCTAAATAATTTAGATAATTCATTTCTTGACATTTGATTGCTTTGGGTTAAAAAAAGATGCATGGTTTCTTTTGGAGAGCAAGCATATTATTCAAGATAAACAGTTCAAAATAAAAAATGTAATGTTTGCTTAATTTTAGATAGAAGGAAAAGTAAGTACCAAGTAGAGTGATTGACCTATTGAAGTTATATCTCAAAGATTGAAAGTATTTAGTGCACAAATGTTTTGATGTTAAATTACTCAAAAAAATAGAAAGATTACATTTCATACTTTAAGGAATTGTTACATATGCTAAGACACTAAATGCTCACTTGAAAGTGTGACAAAATTAATATTTTAGGTACCTGGTCCTGGACACCGGCATCCTCCTGTGTCACCCTGGCAGCCCCTGCGCCAGGCCCCAGACCCCAGCATCCTCCCGTGTCACCCCGGCAGCTCCTGCACCTGGCCCCAGATCCCATCATCCTCCCGCGTCACCCCAGTGGCCCCTGCGCCTGGCCCTGGACCCCGATGTCCTCTTGGGCTACCCAGGAGGCCCTCCGTGCTCGGCCTCAGACCCCTGCACTGCACCTTGGACTCTAGCACCCTCCAGTGCAACCACAGAGACCCTTGGCACTGGCCTCGGACTCCTGCGCCCTCCAGTGCTACCAGGATGACCCTCCATGCCCAGTTTCAGACCCTGGCGGCCTCCTGAGTGACCCAGGAGGCCCTCTGCACCACGCCTCAGACCCCAGCGTCACACTGCGTGATCCCGGCGACTTCCTGCGTGTCCTGGGCGGCCTTCCATACACCGCCTAGGACTCCAGAGCCGCCACCTGAGACCCAGAGCCTGGACCTCTCTCCCCTTCGTGGGAGCCTCTGTGCCATGCTTCAGAGCCTGGATACCCTCCGGCACTGCCACCTGAGACCCATACGACTCTCTGGGCTGTCTCTGAGCCAGGGCACACTCCGGCGCTGCAACCTGAGATCCAGGAGCACACGCTCCCCCCTGGGACTCACGCGTGATCCTCTGTGCTGTGCCTCAGAGCCTCTGCACCTCTAGGCACTGCTACTCAGTACTCGGAGCCCGCACCCCCCACAGGCCCTTGCAAAATACTCACCTCAGCAAATCAGAGCCTGGGCACCCTCCGGTGAGGTTACTCAAGACCCAGAGCACATGTGCATCTCTTGGGTCCTGGGCGACCCCCAGCACCTGTGCCTCAGAAACCGGGCACCTACCGGCACCATCACCAGCCCCTCAAAGTGCTCCTCACGTGCCAACACCCGAGCTACGGAACCTGCGTACCCCCCCCCCACACACAATACCATGCCCCAGCCAACCGGACAAGAGGGAACCACAGTCTGCAGCGTACTGACCCAATTGAGACTACAGGGACCATCAAGAGATCTTACACACAGAAAGGAATATGATGCGGAGGCAACAGAAACACAAAATGGAAAACACCAAAAATACAAGAATGAGGAACAGTGAGGAAACAAGAAACACCCACAATGCATCAAGTGAGATTACTGACCCTGACCTGCAAGAAATGCAAGACAGAGAATTCTGAATTTTGATCTTCAGAATGATGAGAGGCCTCATAGAAAGCATAGAAAAGATGAAGGAGGAAGTTGAGGCTCTAAGGAAGAATCAGAAAGAAACTCTGAACAAAATGAAGGAATCAATAAATGAATTAAAGACTGCATTAGAAAAAAACTCTAGTAGGCTCAACCACATGGAAAACAGGGTATCACTCCTGGAAGATAGTTCATTCAAAACTGAGAACACAGTCAACAATATACAGAAGATATTACAACACACCCTGGCCATCCAAGAAATACAGCACAGTACAAGATGTCCTAATCTAAGGATAAAAGGCATTGAAGAAGGTTTAGAAGCCCAGATCAAGGGTATAAGAAACCTCTTCAAAGAAATAATTTCAGAGAATTTTCCGAACATAGAAAAAGATTTGGATATTCACATACAGGAGCCATATAGAACACTGTTAAGACAGGACCAAAGAAGGACCTCCCTGTGCCACATAATAATTAAAATGACTAACATAGAGGCCAAAGAATGAATCCTAAAAGCAGCAAGAGCAAAAGAAAGGGAGACATACAGGGGCAAAACAATAAAAATCACCCCAGACTTCTCAACCCAAGTCAGGAATGCCAGAAGGGATTGGTATGAAGTACTACGGACCCTGGAGGGAAACAACTTCCAACCAAGACTGATATATCCTGCAAAGCTATCATTTAAAATTGATGGAGAAATAAAAATGTTCCATGATAAGCAAACATTTAAAGAATTCATGAGGACCAAGCCAACACTAGAGAAAATCCTAAAAGAAATAAACCACAAAGAAGGAAAAACAAACAATTTTCAGAATCACAGAAGAGGTGAACTCCACCAGGGAGGCAACTAAGCAAGGAGATTTATCACTACAGCAAACAGAAAATAGAACTCAAAATGATAGGAAACAAAAATCATTTCTCTATAATAACATTGAACGTCAAAGGACTCAACTCCCCAATTAGAAGTCATAGACTGGCAATGTGGATCAAAAAGAATAATCCAACTATATGCTTTTTACAAGAAACTCTAGCCAAAGATACTCATATGCTAAAGGTAAAAGGATGGAAAAAGATATACCATGCAAACAGAGATCCAAAACAAGCAGGGGTAGCAACAATCATATCAGACAAAACATACTTTAAGCTAAAACACATCAGAAGACACAAATCAGGTCACTTCTTACTGATAAAAGGAACAATCCAACAAGAAGATATAATAATAGTAAACATTTACGCCCCAAATGTGGGTGCACCCACATTCATAAAAAAAGTCTTCGGGACATAAGGTCCCAAATAGACCCAAATACGATAATATTTGGAGACTTCAACACACCACTCACACCACTAGATCAATCCTCTGGACAAAAGATGAATAAAGTTTGTTCAGACCTAAAGAAAACTATAGGCAGAATGGATCTAATAGACACATACAGATTATTTCAGTCAGCAACACCCGAATACACATTTTTCTCAGCTGCCCACAGAAGATTCTCCAAAATAGGTCACAAAGCAAGCACCAGCCAATTCAAAAGATGTGATATAATTTCCTGCATCTTCCCAGATCACAATGGATTGAAACTGGAAATTAACAACAGGAAGACAAAAAGTAATCACATAAGTACATGGAGACTGATCGATACACTCCTGAATGAGGACTGGATCAGAAAAGAAAAAAGGGGAGAAATAAAAAAATTCCTGGAATTAAATGACAATAGAGACATGACATATGAAAATCTGTGGGACACCTTGAAGGCGGTGTTAAGAGGAAAATTTATAGCACTGAGTGCCCACATAAGAAAAACAGAAAACATCCAAATAAATAACCTAATGACACACCTCAAGGATCTTGAAAAACAGGAACAGTCGCAGCCCAAAGCCAGTAGAAGGCAGGAGATAACTAAAATCAGAGCAGAAATTAATGAAATAGAAAATTAAAAAAAACAATACAAAAAATCAACAAAACGAGAAGCTGGTTCTTTGAGATTAACAAGATTGACAAATCACTAGCTAACCTAACCAAAAGAAGGAGAGTATCAACTGAAATTACCAAAATCAGAAATGAAAAAGGGGATATCACCACAGATAGTGGAGAAATCCAGAGGATCATAAGAAACTACTTTGAAAACTTATATTCCAATAAAATGGAAAACATGGAAGAAATTGAAAGATTTTTAGACACATATAACCTACCTAAATTGAACCAAGAGGATACAGAAAAACTGAATCAACCAATAGCAAGCACAGAGATAGAAACAACAATAAAAAGTCTGCCATCAAAGAAAAGCCCAGGTCCAGATGGTTTTCCAGCCAAATTTTACAAAACCTTCACAGACGAAATAAAATCAATACTTCACAAGCTATTCCGTGAAATTGAAAGAGATGGAATTCTTCCAAACTCTTTTTATGAGGCCAGCATCACATTATTACCAAAACCAAATGAAAATACCTCAAGGAAAGAAAATTACAGACCAATATCATTAATGAATATAGATGCAAAAATTCTAAATAAAATACTAGCTGCATGCATTCAAAACCATATTGAGAAAATCGTACACCATGACCAAGTCAGGAAAGCAAGGCTGGTTCAACATACTCAAAACAATACATGTTATCCACCACATAAATCAAATTAAAAACAAGAATCACATGATCATTTCAATGGATGCAGAAAAAGCATTTGACAAAATTCAACATCTATTCACGTTAAGAACTCTAGAGAATATTGGAATAGAAGGAACATACCTCAACATCATTAAGTCAATATATAAGAAACCCAAAGCCAACATCATATTGAACAGGGAAAATTTGCCAGAATTCCCCTTAAAATCAGGAACAAGACAAGGATGCCCACTATCACCACTGCTTTTCAATATAGTCCTTGAAACTCTTGCCAGAGCAATAAGATAAGAGAAGGACATCAAAGGAATTCAAATAGGAAAATAAGAACTAAAATTATCTTTATTTGCAGATGATATGATCCTATATCTAGAAGATCCAAAGAACTCAACCAAAAATCTACTAGAGCTGATTAACAAATTCAGCAAATTAGCAGGATACAAGATCAACCTAAAAATGTCAGTAGCTTTCATATATGCCAATCATGAATCCATTGAAAAAGAAATCCAGAAAACAATTCCATTCACAATAATTAAAAACCAATCAAATACCTAGGAATAAACTTAACCAAAGGGGTAAAAGACCTCTACAATGAAAACTATAGAACACTGAAGAAAGAAATCTGAGAAGATCTTAGAAGATGGAAGGATCTCCCCTGCTTTCGCATAGGCAGAATAAATATTATCAATATGACCATCCTGCCAAAAATGATCTACAGAGTCAATGCAATCCCTATCAAAATACCAACATCATTTTTCGCAGATCTAGAAAACTCAGTCATTAATTTCATATGGAGAAACAAAAGACCCAGAATAGCCAAAGCAATTCTCAGCAATAAGAACCATGCACGAGGCATCACAATTCCTAATTTCAAATTATACTACAGAGCTATAGTAATAAAATAAGCATGGTTTTGGCACAAAAACAGACACATAGACCAGTGGAATAGAATAGCAGATACAGAAACAAGTCCACAAACTTATAGCCAATTGATTTTTGACAAAGGTGCCAAACACATACATTGGAGAAAGGACAGTCTTTTCAACAAATGGTGCTGGGAAAACTGGTTATTTACCTGTAGAAAAATGGAGCTGAATCCTTACCTCTCACCCTGCACAAGAGTCAACTCGAGATGGATCAAAGACTTGGAAGTTATACCAGAGACTGTGAAATTATTAGAAGAAGCCATAGGTCCAACACTCCATCATATAGGCACAGGTAGAAACTTCCTCAACAAGACCTCCAAAGCATAGGAAATTAAAACAAGAATTAATAAGTGGGATAGCATTAAACTACAAAGCTTCTGCTCATCAAAGGAAACCATCAAGAGCTTAAAAAGAAAGCCTTCAGAATAAGAGAAGATCTTTGCAAGCTATCCCTCTGACACAGGTCTAATATCTAGGATATACTTAAAGAACTTTAAAGACTTTACACTAAAAAAACAAATAACCCGATCAAAAAGTGGGCAACTGAAATGAATAGACACTTCACAAAAGAAGAGATACAAATGGCCAATAGATACATGAAAAAATGTTCAACATCATTAGCAATTAGGGAGATGCAAATCAAAACCACTCTAAGATTTCATCTAACCCCAATTAGAATGGCAATCATTAAGAAGTCAAACAACAACAGATGTTGGTGAGGATGTGGGGAAACTGGGACTCTTCTACACTGTTGGTGGGATTGCAAACTAGTTCAACCACTATGGAGATCAGTGTGGAGATTCCTCAGAAAACTGGGAATGGATCCACCATATGATCCGGCTATACCACTACTGGGGGTCATACCAACGGGATTAGAACTAGAAAACAACAATAATATATGCATACCCATGTTCATAGCAGCACAATTCACAGTGACCAAATTATGGAACCAACCTAGATGTCCATCAACAGATGAGTGGATTACAAAATTATGGAAAATACACACAATGGAATTCTATTTAGCAATAAAGAACAAAATAACAGCATTTGCAAGAAAATGGAAGGAGCTGGAGAACATTATGTTAAGTGAGATTAGCCAACCACAAAAAAAGAAGGGGAATATATTTTCATTAATATGTGCAACCTAGGTAGTAGTGGGGACACAAAAGAGACTCCAATGATAACAGAGAACCCTCAGTGGTGCAAGGGAAGTGGTACAAGGGAAGGGGAAGGGCAAGAAAGAAGTGAATCTATGGTATTACTATCATAAACAATGTGTACATATGAGAGCATACCAACATCATTCTCAGTACTACATGTAGGGGTGGGGAGGGATACCAAGATCTGTGTGCATCTATGTTAACACCAAACTGATATTCATTGCGATGTGAGACTACAATGCATCAATAAAAATATGTTAAAAAAACTCGGAATATTGAGTACTATTGATTTGAGCTGAAATATTTTCAAAAAGGCTTCTGAGTGGGAACTCCTCATTTAATGTTTTGAATATATTGTGTTTTCTCTGCCGAAATGTTTTCCAAATGGGTACATTGTAATTTTAAAAATTTTTTATATTCCCTTTACATGGTAAATCATTTTCATTATATTTGGAAAAGTAACTTCATTATATTTTCAAAGTGGAAAAAATTAATATTTTAAATGAACTCTGGTACCGGTCCTTAACTTAGTAAATTTGCTCACAATTTATTGGTGCATTATTCTCTGTAACTGTTTTTGTTTGCATAAGGAAATTAAAATGCTATAAAAAATGGATGTATTATCAATTTACTATGCACATTTTTAAAAAGCTAAAATCATATGATTTAAGCATGCTATTGGTTTCCTCAAAATGTAACAACTGGATAGGCAAATTTCTATTGATTATGTTAAATATAATTGTAAAAAAATTCTAAATTGTGAGTAAATAGTAGAAATGTTCATTTTATGCTTTGGGAACTCTAGATAGAAGATGTTGAGACCCAAGCAGTAGCCAAAGAATACCAGAAAGTATTAACAAAATCCTGGTATAAGAACCAGTTGAAGACACTGATGTTTTTGACCCCACCACTGCATGGAAAAAGGCATCATACAACTGACTGAGCTAAGATCACATGCCAGTGTCCTATCTCAGGTACTAAATATCTAGACCCATTTGCTTGCTCCCACTGAGCTCTAAGGGATTCCCCCATCTGATAGGAAAGATGTTCTGCTTTCAGGTACTCAAAAATAGTTTAAAATCAGCCACTCAGCAAATGTCCACTATACTGGTAAGAGAAAGTGTATTTCAACAGGATTCTTCTAGAATTATCCTTCATATTGCTGCTCTACTGCATAGCACTTTTCCCCCTTAAATTGAATGTTAGAAAGTGCTCTATAATATTCCATCAGTAGTTATTAAATGTAATGTGCATATGAATAAACTGAGCAACTTAAAACTGCTTAAAAGATCCAAATACAAAGGATCTGAGATGTCTTTCCCTTCTCCCTGACTTAAGCCTATTGAGGGACACTTATACACTCTACAAGGCCTCCAGTGTGTCTTACATTTAACAAGAGGCCTATTTTGTTCTCAAACTAGTTCCTTCCAATGACACATGTAATTATATATAAAATTACACAATTTAATTTAATATGTGACTGTATAGTCACATACTAAGTGTGAAGTAAATGAAAATGAACCTGAATGTTTTGGAAAGACTCAGAAAGATTACCTGATACAATGAAAGTGTTGAATCATATGTGGAGGATAATTAAAAGAATATCAGGAAGGGAGGACTATAGTGACAATGCAGAAAATAAAATCTGCATTTAGATTGTTTTATAAATCCCTACTTCTCACTTCAAGGTGAAGAAACTAGAACTGGAAAGTTTAGACGAGTCATCATTTGTGTGCTTTAAACAAGAAAGTAAATCTAGAATTCCAACTCTCAGAATACTTAAAGAAAGCTCTTTACCCTACATCATAAAATTGATACATATATTTCAGTTAAAAAACTGCTTTCTCAAGTGTCTAAACATCTACTAGGTCTGCTTCTGTCAGATATAAATACACTTACCCTTCAGTAGTAAACAAAGCTTTGCCCCTAAAAACTAAGTAGCTATCTCCTAGTACTTGGGAGGCTGAGACAAGAGGACTGCAGGTTCAAGGCCAGCCTCAGCAACTTAGTAAGATCATGTTTCAAAATAAGAAATAAAAAGTGCTGGGGGTGTAGCTCAGAGGTAGTCTATCCCTGGTTTCAACCCCCAGTACCAAACAAACCCCAAAACCAAAAACAAGCATCCCCTCCAACCCCTAAGTATCTATCCTCTTGAGTTACAACACTCATGGACTTGTGGTCATGGCTGGAAGTTCCAGGTGGACAATGGATCTGGGGCTGTTTGAGGCATATTACTTATATTCCTCTTTATAGATTTTGCTTCATTTAAGATTGCTTAGCCCATTATCTTAGTAATTGTGCATGGGTTTCTTAATCAGTAGATACATAAACCAAATAATCAAAATAAAGGGACAAAGTCATAATTATTTGGTTTTGTTGATTAAGGTTAAGTCAATCACAGTAATCCCTTCTATCTTTTGTTGTCAATCCTGTTTATGAGATATGAGTTAATCAAATAATTGCCAAATTTCCCCTTTGCTAGTTATCCTAAACTCTATGGTCATTGTTTGTTTAAGAAATGGCCCAATCAATGCTTAATTAAATTATACTTAAAACAATTATAATTAATGTGTATTTTAGTTAATAATTCTATATTTTATGGGTATATAATTAATTCTTTTGCAGGATATGTCACTATCTGAAATATAAACCAAGTTGTTTGCTCTGTTTGGTTTGGTTTGGTTTGGTCCTGGGGATTGAACCCAGGGGCATTCTATCTCTGAGCCACATCCTCTGCCCTTTCTATTTTTTACTTTGAAATGGGGTCTTGCTATATTGCAGAGGCTGGCTTCAAACCTGCAATCCTCCTGTCTCAGCCTTCCAAGTACTGGAATTACAGGCATGTGATGCTGCGCCTAGTATAAACTAGTTTTTGAACCTATTGGCTTTATTAAGTGGGCTGAGTTCTAATAATCTATGTCCACTTTCTCTCTTGAATCTTAATACTTAATATGTGCAAAAAATAATATACCCATCTCTTAATGGACCCTTTGGAACTATAGCCCTAAATTGAGAGGAAGAAAACTAATGGATTCTTTGCACTAAACATCTTGATACAAGTCTGGGAGATGAGTTTTGAGTTTCACATTAAGATGATTAAGTCACATATGATATTTAGATTATGGGATTTTGATATGTTTAATACAAATTCAAGACAGACTACATTTTGATAGAAATACAGGAAAGGAAGTGGTCACAACCACACTGCTGTCATCATATCTAAGAAAATTTAGGAAGAATTAAAAAATACATATTTCATTGAATGTCTCTACCCACCCCCATAGAGACAGGTAAACTTTGCTTTACCTTTTGTAATAGAATTTGGAGATTGTTTTTCACTTTCCAAATGGAGATGAGGTACAGTGATAACAATCATTACTGCTACTATTGAGCATCTCTGAATAAAGACTTTGAGAATAAGCCACATCTGCTTTGTCCTCCTGTGGTTTTATTGGTACATAAAGAATCAGCTCAGAGAAAAATCTCATATCTGACAGTATTTTGAAGACATTTCTTCTTTCTTGCTATTTCAGTGTTTATCATCTGTCTATACATTTTAAGGCATTTGCATATGTTTACATATGTGTGTTCTTTGTATGTGTTTATACATATATATTTAGAGGTGATATATAGATATGTATATAAAAATTGATGTATGTGTACATAATCTATATATATTTGTGTGTGTGTATGTGTGTGTGTGTGTGTGTGTGTGTGTGTGTGTGTGTGTGTGTAGATACAGTGTAATCCATCATACAATGGAATATGAGGAAAAAGTCTAAATTTTATGCCTCCCTTTCCAAATCATTTATCTGAACAGAAATCTGCACATTTAGTAGTCATAAAAATCAATAAGAATAAAAGGCATGCTAAACTAAACAAATATACTGTGTTCTAAAATATAAAGGGCTAATTGTGTTGTTTTATGGGAACCAAAGTAAATTTGTGAAGGTAGAAAGCCATGCATTACAGGCTTTAGAACATTTCTTTTTTTTTTTTTTTGCGGTATGGGGGATTGAACCCAGGGGCATTCTACCTCCAAGCTACACCCCCAGCCCTGTTTTTTATTCTTTATTTTGAAACAGGGTCTCACTAAGCTGCAAAGGGCCTCACTAAGTAGCTGAGGCTGGCCGCAAACCTGAGATCCTCCTGTCTCAGCCTCCCAAGTACTGGGATTACAAGCGTGTGTCACCACATCTGGCGTTTTAGAACATTTCTACAGCAGTACATTGGTATTTATCCTCAAATCACCATATACTTTTTTTCCATTCCAAGAACAATCTTCAAATCCCAGCTTTCATTATGCTTGTTTTATCAAAATAGTGCTTTATTTACAGAGTGCTAGTTATACTACTAGCTGTCCTACTTGGTTGCATAGTGTGAGGTTCACCTGTATTACTTAAGTTTTATGCTTTATGCTATAAAATACCCATTATGATATTTTCCCTATTGAGGAAGAACAATTTAAAGAAGAGAATTTTTTTTGTGGTACTAGGGATTGAACCCAGGGGCATTCTACCTCCAACCTACACCCCCAGCCCTACTTTTTATTCTTTATTTTGAAACAGGGTCTTACTAAGTTGCGGAGGGCCTTACCAAGTATCTGAGGCTGCCCGCTAACCTGGATCCTCTGGTCTCAGCCTCCCAAGTACTGGGATTACAAGCATGCACCACCACATCCAGCTCAAAAATGAGAAAATTTTAAACAATATATGAAATATATCTAAAAATAATATTAAAGAAAACAATAAGAAGGTAAAACTAAGTGGTCACTGTCATGTCCACAATATTCATTCTCTTTCCCATGCAAGAGGTGCAAATATGCCAATTCCAAACTTGCCACTTTGTCATATGATTAGTTTAAGTCAGAAGCACTTGAAAAACAGTAAGAAGGGTCCCTAAACTTTCTTTTTCTTCCTTCATGTAGGAGATAAAATTCCTATGTGAAGGATGCCCTCCTTGGACCAGGAGGGAAAATAGACATTGTTGTCACTAGAAATGGGAAGCAGAGGCTGAGAGACATCTACACAGATCTTGTTAAATTGATGCTTATCTTCCTTGTCACTTTCCACAGTTAACTGCCCTAGCCAAGTCCCTTTGTCCTGTCATGTTTTCATAATTTGCTATTCTTTGCTCAGTGTAGTACATAAACATTTGGCTCTTTCTTTGGGTCTTTGTTTTCCTTGTGAAATCTCCCATGTACTTTTAAAAATTACTGAATAAAATGTGTGTGCTTTTCTTCTGTTAATCTCTCTTTTTTAATAAAAATTTAATTCTTAGGCCCAGCCAGAAACCCTAAGAGACTAGGGGATAAATTCTGCCTCATTCCCCCAGCCCAAACTTCCAGAACCACTGCCACTCTTTCCTCACCCCATGATCTAGAGCATGTTAACGTTACCTAACCCCCTCTGAAGGGTTTTCCTCACTTGTAAAATGGGAAATATAAGTTCTTGAAATCTAGAGTACTTTTAATAATTAAGTACACCACAGAACATGGAGCACTTTAAATGCTCTCTAAATGTTACCTACTGTTATTGACATTTCTGTGTTCCTTCCTCCTTGGGCACACACACACCACCCCCTAACTCTCAGCTTACATTGCTTTCATTATCACAGAACTGTGAGATCATCAGATGAATTCACTTACCCAGAAAAATAGTTCATCCAAAAAGGAACTCTGAAGGGTCAAGGGTGAGACCACTTCTATAGGGTTGATGAGACACATATCATGCCAATCAACTGTCTCTGTATAAATAGAATCATCTGTCCTTTGATATTTTCCCATACCATAAACTAATAGAAAATACCACCCATTTACTTTTCCTATAACTACTTCCCTAGTGCTGCTTGTTTTCTGTACATATTCTTATGCCTAGACCAGGGAAAATCTGTCTGGGATCCTGGTTTGTGCTTCTTAGGGAATGACTGCCTTTTTCTACATTCCTAGTTTGGTGTGTGTGTGTGTGTGTGTGTGTGTGTGTTTGTGTTTTACTGGGGATTGAACCCAGAGGCATTCTACCTCCAAGCTACACCCCAGCCCTTTTCATTTTGAAACAGGGTCTCACTAAGTTTGCTGATGGCCTTGCTAAGTTGCAGAGGTTGGCTTCAATCCTGCGATCCTCCTGTCTCAGCCTCTCAAGTACTGGGATTATATGCATGCACCACCACATCCAACCCATTCCTAGTTATTTAAATAAATAACTAAATTTCCTTCTTTAAGAATTAGTTAGTCAGCAATATGTTAGTTACAAAGAGGAAAAGATGTATGCAGGTCAGAATAATCAGCCAATAACAATGATACATATATGCAGACACGCACATACATGTGAAAACATTATGCTAAACTGAAAACTGTTAGAGAAAAAGGTATCTGGAGATTTATTTGTAGATTGGTAAGTGTAGGCTATTATTTTCTGTAATTTTTAAAGGATCATGGTAAATTAGTGAATAAAATTTCTGAGTTGGACTCTAATTCCTCTCTCCTACAGATCGTACTGCAAGAAGAGGTCCGTTGTGGTTGGAATGAACTAGAGCATAAACTACTGTAGTTCAGGGAGGAGTCCAGCTTCTCCTGTTTTGCCAACAAGTCCAGGCAAAGCTTGTTAATCTCTCCTCAGAACAATTATCACACATGGCTGATGATTTTATCACTAATCACACACGATTGTGAATCTTTGTTGGATACTTATCCAGAGAGTCCCAAGAATGGAATTTCTTGCTTATTGTGTGCCTTACCAGATTTCTAATAAGTAAACACAAAATAAATCTGATTATATAAATAAATCATAGTGATAATAATGATTGTTAATACTAGTTGAGTAATAATGCTTGGCAACATTCTAAGTATTTTACATATTTTAATTCATATAATCCTCAAAACAACTTAATCTAACAGACATTATTATTATATCTTTTTTTTGTAGAGGAAGAAACTAGGAACAAAGAGATTAGTTTGCCCAACAACTATAGCCCTTGAGTAGCAGAGCCAAGATTTATAAAAGTACACAGTGGAAGTATTTTAATTTTAATATTTTTATCTGCTTTATACTTATGCTAAAACAGTATTCAAATGAATACTAAACTTGAAACTCATGGCTAACAGACAGAAGTGGTTTCCAACAGAAACAACAAAATAAACCTTTTCCAAACTGCCAGAGGATAGCACATTCCAAACCTACTCTAACTCATGTTTCATCAATAAGAAAACAGCAAATAAATTGTCCTCCTTTCTCCACGACAATGGTGTCCTTTCACTCAAGTTAGTCAGAGATACTTGCCTCAGGGATATTTTCTAACAAAAGTGGCAGTTTGTCACAGATATTAAACACTTGTCCACCCACCCTGAAAACTTAAAATCTGTGCTTCTTTTAATGTAACAATATAGGGTTGAACCATCAGATATTTTCCAAGCATAATAAAGACATTGTTCTAAAGGCAAGTTAGAAAAATAAAGGACATGACCTTCAAGTATTCTCATCTTACTCACTGCATCTCTGTTAAATACCTGCCTTTTTTGATAGAAGACTAAAAAAGGAAACATCACTGATTGGGTTTTTATCAATGAGAGATTATTAGTTTATTTTCTGCTGCTCTAACAGACTATTACAGACTGAGTAAAATAAAATAACTTCTCGCAGTTCTGAAGCTGAAAATTCTATGATCAAAGGGTCCCATCTGGTTAGGGCCTAAGCATCTTAGCATGGAAGAAAGTATCACAAGGCAAGAAAGCACATGAGAATGAGAGGGTTGGGAGGAAGATACACAGGAGAGAAGGACCTGGCTTTTATAAGAAAGCCACTCCTGTAACAACTAACCCAGTCCTTTGAATGAAGGCATTAATCTACTCATGGGGGCAGATCATCATGACCTAAATCACTCTTTAAGGTCCCATCTACCAATACCATTACAGTGGAAATTAAATTTCAGCATGAGTTTTGGAGGAAACATTCAAACCACAGCAGAGATTTTATAAAAACCTCTTGAATAATTTATTTCAAGCAAAACAAGTCCAATATTTTAGATATTGACTTTAGAAAAAAAAAAGTACTTCTTAATTTAAAAGAATTCAACAAGTAAGCTGAAGGGAAATATCTGCTAAGACAAAAGGAAGCAAGTGAGAACAGAATGGAAGACTGGGAAACAGATAACCAAAGCTGGCTCCACTTTACTAAGGATGAAAATAGTCTACCAAAGAGGGATTGAAAAACTCAACAACAACATGTCTGCATGACAGACATTGGTGAAACTGAGATAATGACAGAGTTGAAGTGCTGCCTGAGGGAAGGGAGCCACTGTCACAGGCTTTAGGAATAAGTGGGTGATACCTAATGGCAGCAAATAAACAGGCCTTTGGGAAAGTAAGTAAGTAGGTGACTAGAGGAGAGTATGGTGGTGCAAGAGAGTCAAAAGAAGAATGGTTTGACATAGGAGTATATTTTCAAAGCAGAAGATAGAAATAACTGCAGCAACCCAAGCTAATGATAAATGGGTAGAAATGGAGGTGGGAAGGTTTGTGAAAATTGATGGAGCAAGGCTAGGTGATGGAGGGATCAGGAATAAAGGTGACCAGGTTAGCTTTGGAAAGATCATCTTTATCTCAGATAGAAGGGAGGGAGAAAAGGACACAAGCAGTAAAAAACGAATTAAAGATGAACAAAAAGATTGAAAGCTACCATGATAACTTGGTTAAAATATTTGCTACTCAATTTTAGCTCTTGCTCACTACTGTTCATTAGTAGTCCAGGCATGTAATGTCCTGCCCAACCACTGCTACAACTGTCTAATGCACAGGGCCTCCCATGATGCTGGCACATTGTTATTTATCAGCTGAACCTTGTGGTGTCCTTGTGTGATAACACATTGGGTTCTCTGGTTCTTTCTGATGGGATGCCCAAAGCAATTTCATCCATTATGATAGACTCTTATGTACATGGGCTGACAGATGATGTAAATTACTGGAAAATTGTGATGAAACTGCAAAATGTTACCCAGCTATATCACTCCTCAGTATCTTTCCAAAAGAATTAAAGTCAGAATACTATAGCAGTACATCCATATCCATGATTATAGCAGCACAATTCACAATAGCCAAATTATGGAACCAACCTAGGTGTCTGTCAAAAGATGAATGGAAAATGAAAATGTGGTATACATACACAATACATAAAGAAGAACAAAATCATGTCATTTGCAGGAAAATGGATGGAACTAGAGAATATTATGCTGAGATCAGCCAGTGGTAAATTTTCTTTCATATGTGAAAGCTAGAAAGAAAGTAGAAAACAAAAAAAAACTTTATAAAATTGAAGAGAGAAACCAGTAGAACAGTGGAAGGAGATAAGGGAAGGAGGTGGAAAGGAAAAAGGAAGAACGGATGAAAGAAACAACTCGAATTATGCTATGTCTAAATATGAAGTTATCACTACCAATCTCACTATTATGTATGGGAAGGTGGGTTGTGGGGTGGGACCTGAGGGGAATACCCTAAGGCTCTGTGTACACATTTGTTTGTATGACTTTGAATCTTGTGATGATGTATAATTACAATGCACCAATAAAGTATAATTTTTTAAAGTGAGTTGAAAGAGAAACTATCTTTGCATCATCTAGTTCTAAGCATAGCATCTAGAACAGGATAGGTTCATAAACATTTGCTAAATTAATGAATTAATAAATGAAGCAAAATTCAGTTTGTTTTAATGAAGTGCTAGAGAAATCAGAGTATAGTTTCACAATTTAAGGAGCTATAAGGTAAATTTTGAGTAACAGCTTAACTACTAACATTGATACAAATAATTTTACCTGAAAATATATTTATATTATTCAAGGATAAATAAAAATTCTCTCATTCTATCATTTTTTACAATTTCCTGAGGTTTATTTTCCTCTTAAAAGAGAAGCTCTTGTGTCACAATAACAAAGTATTTTCTGCACCTCATAGAGCATTTTATTTTTATTTTTATTACTTTTTTATTGGTGCATTGCAATCCTGTTGAAGTTCAGGGTGATAGAGGCATACATGCACAGAGTACTAGAGCTCTCCTCCACTTCCCACCCCATTCCCTTCCCCTCCACTCCTTCTCAGGGCTCAGCACAGTGCTTAGCTTTTATAGGTTTGGGTATGTACATCATGTCAATTGAGGCGTTTCCCTCTTCAAGTCTTCTTCCCCTTTCCCGTCTCCCTCACTTAGTGAAGTCCCCTCCTTCACTCCATTAAGGTTTCTCCTCCTTTGTCTGGAGTCCCACCTAGTCTCAATTTCTCCCTAGCTTCCACATATGAGGGAGAGCATCCTACCTTTCACTTTTTGTGACCAACTAACCTCACTTAGGAAATGTTCTCCAGTTCCATCCATTTCCCTGAAAATGACATAATTTTGTTCTTTATGGCTGAGTAGAATTCCATTGTGTATATATTCCATAGTTTTGTAATCCATTCATCTGTTGATGGTTATCTTGGCTATCTTATTAAATACCATAAATGGGCAAATTTACATTGAACTAAAATCTTTTGAGGTTCTTAGTTTTGTTTTCTTTTGCTCAATGCCTCATATACTAATATGGATTCTAATATTAAATTTTCCTTTTTAAAATTTTCCTGCTTCTATATTTGACATCCAATATCATAGACACCAACAATAGCATTACCTACTAGGGTTGGGAGGGGCAGGGACTTACAAAAGCAAATGGAAAAAAAGGTCTCACTACTTTCTGATCATATCTTTAAAGTATCATAGACACTGATTTCAGCTGATTGTTTTGAGTCAGCTAAAATCAATTGGATGTTCCATCTATAAGAAAAGTTGTGGGATTCTTGTTAATACCTATAGCAATATTGTACAGCAGAAGTATAATGTTGGTTGTGGGTGTAATTTTAAATGTACTAGTAACTACATTAAACTATGTAAAAAAAAGGCAAGTGGAACAATTTTATTATATTTACTTAGCTCAGTATTATCCTTCCAACATGAATCAATATAAACATTATCAATGTGGTTTTTTACTTCATTTTAATTTTTTTCAGTAAGTCTTAAAATCCATTGTGCATTTTATACTTTTAACATTTTAATTTGGACTAACTACATTTCAAATTTTTAATAGATATATGTTGATTTTGGTTACCATATTGAACAACATAGATCTGGAGATTCAGATCACATAATTACAAGCAATTCTTGAACAACTGATTGAGTTTCTTTAAAAAATAAAAAAAAACATGATTCAGGATATTTTTGTTTTCCTACAAGCAAATGAATGAGTCAAGACTATTGTATTGTTAGGTGCTACAAAGACATCTGATAATGGAGAAGCCAGGCATATAAAATAATAATTTAAAATTTTTAGAACCTTTATTTTTAAATGAATATTAGTATAAACTAAAATCTGAAGCAACAGTTTCTTAACAGTCATTTAAGTAAAGAATTTTTCACTTCAGAAGGCTGCCTATGTGTTTATGAAACTGGTGAAAACTAGAATAGCCTAAATTTTATTGTTTAATGTTTTAATAGCACAGAAAACAAATAACCTCCCAGAGCTGAGACCTTGAATCACATAGGACAAGAAAGATTAAGGATAAATGACCATGTTATCAAACCCTGAAATAATAATGTATGTTAGAAATGCCGTCAGATCTTTAATTGTAGCAGCAAAAAGTATGCTGCTAAATGTACCATGCATCCTGAATAAATAGAAATTGAGGATGCAGTTTGCTGCCTTGGTCTTCAAGCTCCAATTGTGGTTCCATCAAGAGCACATGAATCATATAATCTATAGTCTTTGTAAGGAGACTGTGGACACAATAAAGCACACATAGTATGTGGGATAGTAGAGGTATATGTAGTTGGCCTCACCAGCTCAAATTCAATCAAACTACTGACAAAATCCACTTATGCCACTTTTCAATCAGTGGCAAATAGCATCATTTATTGTCAGTTCTCTTATTTATGATCTCATAATGTGGGTTCATTTTTGAGAATCTTAATCGCTATTGGCTTAGCAATCCAAATCTATAGGCCTAGCAATCTTAAGTATTTGGGTCTCAAAGGTCTCTCAGAAAACTTTTTGCTGATCTTAACTCAAAGATGAATACCCGTGAAGTACATGAAAATTTAAAATTCCACTCTCCTGTACCAGAAAGGGCAAGCCGAGTTAGGGATGAGTTTATTTATATACAGTAACATTCCTACTTACTCTGAGGTTATCCTTCTGTAACACAGCAATCAAACTAAAATAAGTTAAACTAGCACTTGGAAGGGCAAATAGCTGTCACAAAGTTCAACAGACTGTTCTTTATGAGAGGTTGAATCATACTAAATAACTGAGGCAATAGCCAGCAGATGCAAGCAGCTAGGCACAATGATATCAACTAGAAGTAATCAATGAAAACGCAGGAATGAAAAAGAGAATCAAAGCAGCAACTGTTCACTCATTTTTTTCTAGTTTTCAGGAACAGATATTGATAAGTATTTAGGCATGGGGGCAAATGACTCAGTCATCACTGAAGGCTTTATCACATTCCAAGAGACTATATAACTCTGATAACCTTCAATCAACAGAGGAAAATGTTCAGTATTACCAAATATGTTTTGAGAAACACGAAAACTGATGCTATTTAGAAAACCTCTGTTGAGAAATGGCCTTCCATTCCCCCATTCCCAGCTTTGAAAGACTGAAGTCAACTTTTTAAGATCCTGCTTAAGACCCATCTCCCCCATGCCTGCTTAAATCCTATCCCAACAGGAGAAAGGGCTCACAATCCCTAGGGATGGAGAAAGGAAAAGTTTAAACTTATTAAAATTTAGAAGTTTGAAAGAGGTGTCATACAAAGCTGAAAATCAGCCCACTGAATAGAGGCTACTTCTTGGCTATGACTAATGCCCCAAGCCCAGAGAAGGTGCCCGTGAAGCTGGAACTCAGATCTATGAAGAAGGGAACCTGGGAAGCTAGTGCTAGTGTCTCTGATGAGCATCATGAACCTGATTTAGCCAATATTGGAAAAAGTGCAAATTGTATCTTGTTGCTAATACTAGAATCAACATCTGCTACTTGGTGAAGGATTGCTAGGGTGGCAACGGCAGGAAGAGGACATGAAAGCAGGAACAAAATGCAAACAGGAAGAAACAGCTCTTCTGCCTCATCCAGGCTTCCAGCTTTTCTTTATTGCTTCCTATTAGGCAGTCTAACATAGTGTCACCCAGTAAAGCAGAAATACACTTTGTAGAGCTCCAGCCCCAGATTCACACAACATAGTATACAAAGATGGGATTGCAACTGAAAGACTAAAGCTTAATAACTGGGGTATCTACAAAAATAAAGTCACTGCCTCAGCTGCACTCATGTACTTATACTTCTATCTGGTGTAGTCAGCTGAATGGGACTTTTAAGTGTTACCTAATTTGGAAAACATCTTTGTGGATGTGATTAAATTAAGGATCATGAAATAATATTATCCCATATTATCTGGATGGGCCTTATATCCAATTGTAAGTTTCTTTGTAAAGAAGAGGTAGAGAGCCAGACATAGGAGGCCGAGGATAGGAGGCATTCTAGTGGGACCCTGTTTCAAAACAAAAATTAAATAAAAAGGGCTGGGGGTATAGCTCAGAGGTAGAATGCCTTTAGGTTGAATCCAAGTATGAAAAAGAAAGAAAAGAGGTAGAGAGAGATTGCACAGACACACCAAGAAGAGAAGAAGGCAGAGTGAAGGTATGGCAGAGATCTGAGCAGTGTGACCATACTGAGGTAGAACTGAAAGCCCAGGAACGGATTCTCCCTAGAACCTCGGGACAGAGTGCGGCTCTGTCCACACCATGATTTCAAACTTCTGGCGTACAGAGCTGTAAGAGAATATATTTCTCTTATTTTAAGACACCAAATTTATGTCAATTTTCTATGACATCCTCAGGAAATTAATACACTAAGTGTATGCCATATACAGAAAATATATTAAAATTTTATGAAATTAGCAAAATGGTAAACATAAAACTTGATTTACTTATTTAGGGAAAGTTTAATTTACCTAGAAAATTTACAAATATAGCATACTACTAAGATCCATAGGGAATACATTCCAGGACCCTCAATGGATGCCTGAAAACATAGCTAGTACCAAAGCTTATGCATACTATTTTTGTCCTACACATACATACATATGATAAAGTTTAATTTATAAACTGGGCACAGTAAAAGATTAATAATAACTAATAATAAAATATATTATATCAATTTTCTTTTAAAAAATTACTAGCATCATTACTTTTGTGCTTTGGGACCATTATTAAGTAAAATAAAGGTTACTTGAACACAAGCACTGTGATACCACGACAGCCACTTTATCACTCAGAGAGCTACTACATGTCTAATGGGTAGGTGGTGTATACAATGCGGATACACTGGTCAAAGGTATAATTTACATCCTGAGCAGGACAGAATGCAATGGCATAAGATTTCATCATGCTACTCATAAGAGAGCATAATTTAAAATTTATAAATTAGATATTTCTGGAATTTTTCCATTTGATATTTTCAGATGATTGTTGAACAAAGTGAAACCATGGAAGGTGAAACCACAGATAAGAGGAGACTACTGTGATGAGCTGAGATAAATGAAATTTGCCTAAACCTAATCGAAATCATATGCAAAATTAATAATTCAAGCTTGAGAATCTAATTTTATGAAGTATTGAGTATTTAAATAATGATTTATAGTAATAAATGTATAATATTGAAAGACAAATATTTTCTGAAATAAAATGAAGCAAAAGTATTCATCTATCTCTATAAATTAATTTAGGAACATGTTTCACTGTGTTTTAAATTCTTAATATTCAATGTTCAGAATGATTTTCTGTTTATATATTTGATATTACATTTATTATTTTAAAAAACTGACACTGTGAATCAGCTTTCAGAAAATGTCTATTCTTTTTAATCCCAAAAATTTCTATTTAATTTCTTAGTTAAGAAAAGGAGAGAGGGATGGGAAACAGGAGGACTGTCCAACAGCCTACAGAAAGTATAAGTAACATTTAGTTCATATTACTTTCTTTCTTCTAAAACTTATGTATATGACAAGGTTATATTTTATTGGCTTTTAAATGACACTGTGTACAATTACACTGAGTTAGTATATCTTTTAAACTCACTGGTGTAGCATATGTGATGTCTGACTAGAGAGATCTACTATGATTAGCAATCAAAACAATCGGAGACCCTTTAACTGGCACATTTAAACCCTATTTCTTGCAAAAATATTTGGCCATGTTTCCTCCCATTTCACATTATTGCACAAAAAGCCAATTGCTATTTGTATGTAATTATTTCTGGTTGAGGAAAAGAAGGCAAGGTCAATATTTTTGTCTACATTAGGATTATCCACATATAGCAAAACAGAATTCCTTCCCATGAATATTTACCCATTTATAGTACTTAACAAAAGTTATCTTACTTTGTCAATCATAGTATTTGAGCCAAAATCAACAGAATCAGAAAATAGACTCATTTTATCTATATCATGGCTGTTAAAATCTACTGCTCATGAGAAAGACCTGCTATTCTTGATTTCTCCCCTTAACTTGGCCTTAGATGTAAGCCATCATTAAGTTCTGTAGATTTCACCTCCAAAATGTTACAAATTCATCTTCTTTCCACTTCCACCAACATGAACTCTGTGATAACAAATCATATGTGTCAATTTAGCTAAGCTATGCAGCCCAGTTTTTTGGTGAAACATTAGTCTTATATGTTGCTAGAAAAGTATTTGGTACATGTAATTAACATTTACAATCAGCTGACTTTAAATAAAGGAGATTGCCCTTGATAATGTGGATGGGCCTCATCTAACCAGTTGAAGGACCCAAGAGCAAAAACTCAGGTCTCCTGGAAAAAAAGAATATTCTGTATCAAGATGGTACTACAGCAATTCTACTTGAATGTCCAGCCTGCCAGTCTTCACTGTATGGATTTGGATTCAAGACTGCTACATCAACCCTTCCCAAGAGTCTTCAACCTGTCTACTCTAAGGATTTCAGCCCTGCAGCCTCCACAATCACCTGAGCCAATTATTTAACATATTCTTTCTCTCATCTATCTATCTATCTATCTATCTATCTATCTATCATCTATCTATCATCATCTATCATCTTTTCTCTCTCCTTTCTCCTGTGTGTTTCTCCTATTGCTCCGTTTCCCTGAAGAACCCTCATACACCTAAATTATTAAAATAGTACATCAGTTCTAATCTCTTCATTTCTTCCATTGCTTTGGTAATTCTTTCTTCACACATCAGTCAGAAATACACAGATACATGATGATAGGAAGATTAATAAATAGACAGAGAGAATATGCTCTCTGAGAGAATATGACTATGAAATAGCATCTAACCCTTCTCTATGACCTTTAGGATCTTGCCTAATCTTTAATCTCAATCTAAATTACTCCCTTAAAATTATTTGGCCAACAAGAGAAAAAATATCATGTTTTTTTCCTTTAAGACAATTTCAAACATTGTAATTACATATTTATGTAGTAATCTCTGCTTACTCTGTTTCTTTTTGATAGAGGGGAAGGACCACAGGTTAGGTTTGATCTTTATGAGCATTTTCTTCCCAGTGCAATGATATTAATACTAATCCTAGGTATGTATTTTGGAGAACAGGCACCATTTTTTACCTCACAAATAAGAAATATAAGATTGAAATGAGAATAAGAGAAAATGCGAGAAACAATATACCACTCAACCAATAGATATTAATCATATAGTGTAGGCAAAGTATTACAGAACTATTTTTGTGAGATAAAATATATTCTGCTTCTCTTTATTGGTTTGAGATATGATTATTATAATCACACTCATCTTTTTAAATCTCCTTTTTATTCTACTTCTATCTGTAAATCTACTAAAAAAGTAGTACAATTTAGTTAAAAAGGAAGACAGAATGGCCACAACCAGGTTTTATTGCCTAGTCAATTTATGCTATTTATCATCCCCCATAACTTTGGAGAAAATTTTTATTTTTTTCTGAGATTCACTGTCCTTACCTGCATAATAGAGAAAACATGCACCTGAATGTTTCACAGATCAGAAAAAAAGAATAAAACACTTATGAAAACTGGATCTTTCAAAATACCCTT
This sequence comes from Glis glis, assembly GCA_004027185.1. Classification (NCBI taxonomy): domain Eukaryota; kingdom Metazoa; phylum Chordata; class Mammalia; order Rodentia; family Gliridae; genus Glis; species Glis glis. Next base: position 45,464 of record PVJS01009583.1, read on the forward strand.
TGAGAGTATGATAGAGTAAAAAAAGAGAAAGAGCTTTGAAGTAAGAAGGCTCTGGGTAAAAATATCAGCACCAACAATTATGTATGCTGTTGTGAAGGCCCAAGACCCAAGATCAAATATACTAAGTGCATGACACATTATTATTTCATGTGTAAAACTTATGGGCTGTTCTCTTGATTCTCTAACCTATGCTTAAGAGAAATGTATTATAAATTAAAAGCCTCCATTAAACCTGGTGTGGGATAGAGCTCCCCCACCACTACCACCAATTGTAGCAAAAGGCAAATCCCAGTTCTTTAAAATCTAGAAAGAAATCAGGTGTGTTAGTGCATGTCTCTAATCCCAGATACTCAGGAGTCTGAGGCAGGAGGGCTGAAGTTCAAAGCCAGCCTGGGAAACATAGGGAGATCCTGTCTCAAAATTAAAAATAAAAAGAGCTGGGATATAGTTCAGTGACAGAGCATTCTTGTACTCAATCCTTAGTGCTGGAAAAAAATTTAAAAAAGATTCAAGAAGAGTAGCATAAACGTGATCTTGGCCAGGCTGCGCCAGACTCAAAAGGCAGCAGTGGAAGTGGTGGTGGCACCATCTTAGCAAGGCTGTGCCGGTGGCTACTGGCATTATGGCCTCCACAGGCCATCAACAAAGAAGCCAGCAATCTGTTGTAAATCTAGCAACTGCAGATCATCAGCAACAAAAGCGAGCAGCAACTCGCTCCACATGCAACAGAGATCCAAATGCCTGGAAGCCTGACCAGAACCTGCAGCAGTGGCTGAGCCCACCCCCTCCCTAGAGATTAAGAGCAGGGCTCAATGAGACCATAAGTCAATGAGCCACCCAAGAGGGATATCACCCAGTGTGGTCACAGGGACTCGCGTGGCAAGCAATAGACGCGTGGGGTCTGAGACTTTGCTGATCACCCATGTGGTGGTGCGAGTGGGGTCTGCTGTAAGACAGCAGAAGCACAGAGAAGCAGACAGCCCCTGGAGACATTAGAGTGGGATAGACCTACAGCGGCCTTGCAGGGTTTCCAGGAATCACCACAGAATGCACAGTCATGGTACCTGGGGAAAAATCAGACCAACCCAGCATTCTCTGTGAAAAAAGTGGAATTCCGTGTTTGCACAGAGTCGGGTCAAAGCAACATCCTCCGCTTCTGTAGGCAGAGAGACACAGGTCCAGGGTCCTGCGCTGGCAACACCTGCCATATGTGTAGACAGAGACATAAGGAGAGGCCCAGTGGAGAATGCGGAGACCTACACTTGCAGTGGGAAGGGCACCAGCAGCACTGGGTGTGTGCAGGGCACAAACTGTCCAGCTCGCACTGAAGATCAAGAAGCTCTTCAAGGAAACGGCAAAGGTGGAGGCCAACGATCTCAGACGAGAGCAGAAGCATTTTCTTCAGGAAGAGTTGCGGCTCTCTCTACGCAGCTTTCTCCTTTTTATCTAAGTCCTGCACCTATCTGAACCCTGCTGCCCACATTTAGGGCAGGACTTCCGGTTCAATCTGGTGTTATACGACACCAAAGTCACATGATCTTAGGAGGGTCAAGTTGACAAACCAGACCAACTATCACAGAACACCATACACCAAATGGACCTACTAGACACATACAGAATATTCCACACAACTACAGCTGAGTTCACATATTTATCAGCTGCTTATGGAACCTTCTCTAACATAGACCATATCCTAGGCCACAAAGTGAGTACTAGCAAATTCAAAAAATGTGATATAATCCCCTGTGCCTTTTCAGACCATAATGAAATGAAACTAGAAATCAACTATAAGAAGACCCAGAGAAACCTCATAAACACGTGGAGACTGAACACCACACTGCTGAATGAGGAATGGGTCAGAGAAGAAATAAGGGGAGATATTAAGAAATTCTTAGAAACAAATGAAAACAGAGACACAACATATCAAAATCTCTGGAACACTCTGAAGGCAATATTAAGAGAAAAATTCATAGCACTGAGTGCTGACATAAGAAGAACAGAAAATCACCAAATAAATAACCTAATGACACACCTCAAAACCCTCGAAAAACAGAAATGGTTACCAAAGCCAGTAGAAGACAGGAAGTTATTAAAATCCGAACAGAAATCAATGAAGTAGAGAATAAAAACATACAAAAAATCAACAAAACCAAAAGCTGGTTCCTTGAAAAAATAACCAAGATAGATAAACTCCTAGTCAACCTAACCAAAAGAAAGAGAGAAGCAACCCAAATTACTAAAATAAGAGATGAAAAAGGTGATATTACCAACAGCACGGTAATCCAGAGGATTATCAGAAACTACTTTGAAAAACTATACTCCAACAAAATGGAAAACCTAGAAGAAACTGACAAATTCCTAGACATATACTAAGGTGAATCAAGAAGTTAAAGAAAATTTAAACTGACCAATAGCAATCAAAGACCTGGAAGCAGCAATAAAGAGCCTACCATCAAAGAAAAGCCCAGGACCAGATGGTTTCCCAGGTGAATATTATAAAACCTTTATAGGAGAACTAACCCCGATACTCCTCAATCTATTTCATGAAATAGAAAGAAACAGGACTTGCCCAAATACATTCTATGAAGCCAACATCACATTAATACTAAAACCAAAAAAAGACAGATGAAGAAAACTACAGGCCTATATGGTAGATGAACTTAGATGCAAAATTTCCAAACAAAATACTAGCAACACGCATTCAAAACCACATCACGAAAATCATACATCATGACCAAGTTGGGTTTATCCCAGGGATGCAAGGCTGGTTCATCATATGAAAAACAGTTCATGTAATCTACCACATAAACAGAACTAGAGACAAAAATCACATGATCATTTCAGTAGACACTGAAAAAGCATTTGACAAAATCCAATACCCATTCATGATAAAAACACTGCAGAGAATAAGAATAGAAGGAACTTACCTCAATATCTAAAGGCAATATACAATAGGCCCACAGCCAACATCACACTGAATGGGGAAAAACTATGAGAGTTCCCCTTAAAACAGAAACAAGATAAGGATATCCACTATCACTACTCCTTTTCAATATAGTACTGGAAACTAGCCAGAGCAATAGCAGAACAGAGAAGGAAATAAAAGGGGTGCAAATAGGAAAAGAAGAAATGAAACTCTATTTGCAGATGACATGATATAATACTTAGAAGACCCAACAAACTCAATCAAAGGGCTAATAGAACTGATCAACAAATTCAGCAAAGTGTCTGGATATAAAAATCAATCTTAAAAAATCAGAAGCTTTTCTATATGCCAACCATAAATCCACTGAAATCCAGAAGTCATTTCCACTCACCATATCTCCCCCAAACAATAAAATACTTAGGAATAAACCTAACCAAGGAGGCAAAAGACCTCTACAAGGAAAATTATAAAACATTGGAAAAAAATTGAAGATCTTAGAAGATGGAAAGACCTCCCATGCTTTTAGATAGACAGAATAAATATCATCATAAAAATGGCCATTCTTCCAAAAGTGATCTACAGATTAAATGCAATACCCATTCAATTACCAAGGTCATTCTTCACAGAAATAGAAAAATAAGTCCTTAAATTCATTTGGAACAACAACAAAAACAAAACAAAACAAAAAACCCCAGAATAGCCAAAGTAGTTCTCAGCAACAAGAACCATGTAGGAGGCATCACAATACCTGACTTCAAACTATACTACAGAGCCATACTAATAAAAACAGCATGGTATTGGCACAAAAGCAGACACATAGACCAATGGAACAGAAGAGAAGACTCAGAAACAAATCCAAACACTTTCAACCAATTGATTTTTGACAAAGGAGCCAAAAAAGATAACCTCTTCAACAAATGATGTTGGCAAAACTGGTTAACCACATGCAGAAAAATGGAAATAAACCTCACTTTCTCACCATGCACATGAGTCAATTCAAGATGGATCAAAGACCTGGAAATTAGACCAGAGACCTTGCAGCTGCTTGAAGAGGGCATAGGTCCAACTTTACAACACATAGGCACAGGTAAAGACTTCCTCAACAAGACCCCAAAGGCACAAGAAGCTAAAAAGAGGATCAATACATGGGGTTGGATTAAATTGAAGAGCTTCTGTGCAGCAAGGAAACTATCAAGAACCTCAACAGAGAGTCAACAATATGGGAGAAGATTTTTGTTAGCTACTCCTCTGATAGAGGACTAATATCTAGAATATACCGAGAACTCAAGAAACTTACCACATAAAAAACAAACAGCCCAATCATAAAATGGGCAAGTGAACTAAATAGATACTTCACAAAAGAAGACATACAAATGGCCAATAAATATATGAAAAATGTTCAAGATCATTATCAATCAGAGAGATGCAAATCAAAACTATCCTGAGATTTCACCTAACCCCAATTACAATAGCAATCATTAAAAATACAAACACACCTTGGCTGGTTCCAAAGTTTGGCAATTGTGAATTGTGCAGCTATAAACATAGATACACATGCATTAGTCTGGTAATTAGGTTTTAGTTCTTTGGGGTAGATGCCTAGAAGTGGTATCGCTGGGTCATACGGTAG